>BSBK01004647.1:705000-752486 GCA_027943335.1 Chamaecyparis obtusa | reverse complement strand
GACTAAGATTGTTTATCGGTTCAAAAATATTACTATCTTGTACTTTTGATTAACATCCAATGATTGGATGTGAAATTCACAAACTTGATTATATTACCACTAGTTCTATTTCAAATTCTGGAAAAAATGGATATTTGACATATGTTCATAAATTTCAATCAACACAATTTTAAAATAACACATTAGTTTATTTTTAAACATTAAGAATATCATCAATATGAATTGAACTGAAATCGACATAGTTCATAGGAAATAAATGCCCCAACTATTTGTTGTCTTATGCATTTTGAGTTTCTTATTACAATCAGGAGAAGTATATTACTCTCCAAATGGTTTTGGACAGTAACATTTGTACTTCCTCTTTACAAATATTTATTCCCTCATCTTGCTGTTTATTGATATCGACAAAGTGAATCTAGGCATTTCTGCCATGTAATGGGAGAAAACTGGTTTCCTAATTGATATGTGTCTAAATAACACATGCAAGAACCTTTTCTTTGATATTGCTCACTAACCCTTTACAATAGAAAATGTTTACAAAAAATGGCATGTACTTGCATGAGGACAATATATATTACAGTAATCCCACACATAAGCAGCTGGCAAGCCACTCAAAAAGTAGTAACTAATAGCAAGTGGGATAATGCAGATGCTTTAATAAACCACTATCTTCTTTACTCAAGAAACATCTGGTTCATCTACTCGACTAGGGCATGTTTGGGAACAGACAATCTCCATTTAAACTCAAGTCTCTGGAAGAAGTTATATTTGTTAGTGGAGGAGATACACCCATTGGATCTGCAATAACTTTATGCTCACTAGAATTTCCATTTCTCTGCAATTGGGATACTTTTTCCAAAATTTCATCTACACTTTTACCAATTTGGGAAATCAATAGGTCTATTTGTGGACCTCCAAGGTGTTGGTCACCTAAACAAGAACCTTGAGATGAATTAGGAACTTCTCTACGAAAGAGATCAGTACCTTGAGAAGCTCTCCACTTGTCAGCTGAATTAAAACCTTGGATCATAGATGGCTGCCCTTTTTTGTAAAATAAGAAGTGAGACTACCTTGCCAAAGGTGGCAATGAACTTACATTTGAGGGATAATGCCCAACATGAGTAACCTAGTTTCCCAAGTCCCATAAATGCAAGGCCATTGACGAATAGGCATTTCTAATAGAAATATTTGTGGTGCTAAAATGAAGTGCATGACCAAATTCTTTGCCTGCTAATGAACCAATTTGAGGCTTCATTTCACATTTCTCTGTGGATAATTCCACAACACTTGTTACTTCTCTATCTAAATTTTTTATGTCAGTGTACAAGTGCACTAAAGAGCTTCTATCACTACTTGATCTCATAGTAGATAGTGAATACTCATCATCATCATGTGACATAGGCTCACATGCATATCTTACTTCTTTCCTTTGTTTCTTTCCCCTTCCTAGCTCTTCCTCCTTATCTGTAACGTCTATCATGGGTCCAAGAAGCTCTTCCCACTCTTTCCCATTAATATGCAAATATTTTTGTCCGTAATAGTATTTTCTACATATATTATGATACTGATCCAATTTGATGCACCTTCGCTATTTGATCCATACTTCCCTTTCATTTCACTTTCTTTTCTCATTTTGCACGTCATAGGCCAAGATTTGACAGCGGGTCTAACCTTGGTACTGCTGGCGTTAATGATAAATTTTACCTTTTAGCTATTAATTTTTTGTCATTTTTCCTGTATGATGATTTTGTATATGAATTATGGATATTCTCTGGGAAAATTTTCATTTTTTCCTGTAGGATGCCTTTGTATACAAATTTTGGAGAATCTCTGTTAAAGAGTAGGTAAGGATGGCTACCCTGAGTGCAGCGGAGAGGGAGAGAGGAGAGGGAGAGAACTAAATTGATAGAGTGGAGGTAGAGAGTGATAATGATGAAAACATTTTAGGGCTTGCAGCAATATGGAAATTATAATCTTCCTCCTAGAGCAGACATTAATGAAGTTCTCTATAGCTTAGCAGAGGAAGCCAGCTGGATTGTTGAAGCTGACGATACTACATACAGAAATGCGGTATGTATTTTTGGCCTAAATTTTATTTTTCATTTCTTTTATCTCTTTAAAGGTGGTTGGCTAAAGCTTTCTATTAAATTTCAGGGAATGCATGAAAATAATATGACTCCGAGCACGACCATGAGTCCCTATAGGGGCATAGTTGTGCCTTTTACATGCGTCGTAAACCCTAGCTATCTAGAAATGGAGGCTTTGAAGAATAGTTCACTGAAGGCGGAGAGAGACAGAGAGACAGAGAGAGAGAGGGAAAGTCCCCATGACCCCTATGGACAAATTGAAACCCTCAAGTGTGCCTTAAGGGGTCCTACAACCCCTTTGGACACACTTAAGTGCTCGAATGTGTCAAAAGGGGTCATGGGGACTTCCTAAGGGTCCTATTACCATAATTTTCCTATTCTATACAAATTTTGCTAAAATCTATCCCTAGGTCCCTATTTTAACCCTGTCAAGCACCCCTGAAAATTTCATGGCTTTATGACTTGTCTTTTGGCCTCCACAAATTTTCTAACTCTCTGGTCTGCAGGTAAAAAATTCATAAAACTAGTCGTTGCATGCCAAACCCTCAAAAACCCTAGGTCATGTTCTAATTTGTTGTTACTTTATTGGCCACTTAAGTTCCAACAATTTCCATGTGCACTATTATTTCCCTTTGGTCGCCAGTTCTCTAAGTCTTTCGGTGGTTATCTTTCTTGTTTGGTGAACCAGTGACTGCATTGTTTGTGTAATATCTCAATGTTCGGCAGTTAAGTCTCAGCAGTTAGCGACTCAACGAATGGCTTATTATTTCCTTTGGTCATTTAATCACTAAATTTTTTTGGTGGTGTCAGATTTATGGGGTCCCAATCCATCAAAATCAACGATCGTCGTAAGTTTGCGAAGGGTCTTTCAGAGGCTTACGATCTTGTGACAACCGTTGATTCTTCCAAAGTGTGCAGTGCTTCAAAGCTTTAGTGGGTCCATTACCATGTCATCCTATGTGGAATCTCCTAATTGGCTGAAGGATTGTGATGTGTAACCTTGTCAGAGCAGGCCCAACAGACTGTTTTCCTTTTAAATCCTACGGCTGGTGCATGATCTCATGGGTTGTGTCAGAGCCATGAGATTATGCGCCGACTGTCGATTTCACTTTGTTGTGAGAGCCTTGTGGGTGGGTCCTCATTTTCTGATGTGCTTGTCTTCTATTGGTCCACATAGCGATGACTAAGACTTGTCAGTGGGGCCATGTCAGAGTCTCTGCAGGTATGTCAGAAGGATGAGGATCAACGATTGGCGTATCTTCGTGAAGGGGTTTTCTGATACATGCGATCATGTGCCCGCCGTTTGATCTACCAAGTGTTCAGGTCCTATCAGTGGGTCTAATGCTAGGTCAGGATGACATGTCATCTTTTGATTGGTCAAAGTAAAGAGAAAGTATATGGCACCACATAGCTGAGGTGTTTTCTGATGAGGTGAACAGAGTGAATGAGGGTTTGACATGTGGCAATTCTGGGCCCAGGTTTAATGAAGTATTAAGTGAATCGGTGACTAAGGATTTCTCTTATTCGCTAAATTTAATTGGGGTCAACTAATGGATTAAGCTATTGAGTGACTGCAATGTTCGTGTAGTCACTTAATCGGACCGGGGTTAGGATAAGTTCTTCATGACTTGAAATAGGCCTTCAGTCGCATAGTCACCAAATAACTTAAGAAGACAAAAAATCAAAGTGGGTCCAAGCTAACAAGTTTGCCAACATGCTAAAGTTTCATTGGCTGCAGTGTGCTGAGGTGAATTTTGACTTTTCAAGAAGGTTTACGACTATTATCAGGATGATCTACGTCGTTCATTTTTCAGGAAGTGAAAGACATCAACGGTCACATTTAACAATGCCTGGCTAGCCATTTTAATTCAAATTCAAATATCTCTGCAGAGGGTTTTCTACCAGTGATTGATTAAAACATGTTGCAAATAGTGAGGTAGCTAGGAAATTTATGTCTGCAGGATGTTTGCAGTTGAGTAAGATGATGAGGAGGCCTGGGTGGCTGTCATGAGTCATTTCTTGTCCTGGTGAGGTACCATTTCAGCATTCATGGCGGGCCTATTGCAAAAAAGTTGATGGATCTAGGTTGCTTGTCCACAGGTGGAGGTAGTATAGGGATGGGCACGTAAACAAATATCTGATCAGCTATGTTTTTGTAGAGTTGTATTTATGATAAGAGTTGACAGAGTTAGGGTTGGTTTTATTCTTGTAAAAATCTTGTAACCCTAGTTAGGTTTTTGACTCCTGCTTGCATGCAGCTGAGATGTATATATTATATTTTGGAGCCTTAGTGCTCAGGGGGTTCACATTTTGTAAAGGAGAGAGTCCACTTTTGAAAGAAAGTCATCCTTTCTCAGAAGGCTATTTGTGGTATCTTCTCTACCCTCTGGTCTTCTACTCTTTGTAATCTCCCATTGATTATTCAAACATTGCAAAGGTATTTTGTGACAATTCTTCATGTCCCTATGCTTCCTTGTCTGAATCATCTCTTAATGAATTGACGTCTATGCATGTTTACAATGACAACTTAGGGTTCCTGATCCCTCTTACTTTCTGTAATTGTGTGTGTTATTGTGTTTGATCTGATTTAGATGTTTTTGTGGGTATACTTCAGCCCCCTAATAGTCTTGTCTCAATCCTACACCGAGTTACAGAAATGAATGTCTTCTTGTAGGTCATAGGTTGTGCCTTATGTTCAGGCCCTCCTATGAAACACTTATGCAAACATATTCAGTAAGTTCTGACCTACTAGACCTAAGCCTTTCATTGATTCTATCCCTCTATGCTGCAATTCATACCCTAATTTCAGTGTATCACCTAGTAGGTAGTTTTCTTTCAAGTCATTTCCCTTTCAAGCACTCCTTCTATCCCTTTTCCCCTCAAGATTTACTTTTCATGTCTAGAAGAAAATTAAGGTGATTATCCAAGAGGAACCAGCCTAGAACCTAGAGGTCTCATCTCAGTTAGCATAGGTCCCACAACCTTGAGATGATTCACATGTTAAACTAGGTTATCAAGACTATGAGAGCTTGAAACAAGGGTGCAAACCTAGTGTATAATAATTCTGGCATGCCCGGTGGGACCAAGAGGTCATAGTTTTCATAATTCTTGCTAGTTCTGATATGCTTCCAGCAGGTTGCAAACCTTTGAGAGGTCATTGTTTTTCATATCTAGAGACTCTAAATTCACATTTACTGGTTGTAAGTAGATTCAGTGCCTAAGATGGATTACCATCCTTCTTTTCATGAAGATGTCCCTTCATTTCATGAAGGCCAGCTTTATCAGAGCAATTGTGCTTCTGATTTCATGCAGGACTACCCAGTTGTAGCAATGGAGCAACATACACCTCATACTTACCCCCCACCCACCCAACTTCCAGTATCATGGCAGCATCAATACACATGTCAGCAACCTCAAGCAGAGATACTTTCCTTGAAGGATCATGCTTATCATGCCCAGATCCAACAACAACAAGCTTTGGCTCAATAGGATCAAGGTTATAGGAGGTTTCTGGTAGAGCAATATAAGAGAAATGAGGCTAAGCTCGCTAAAGGGTTGGAAGCACAAAAGAGACACTATGAAGAGGTGTTGAAAACACAAAAAAGGCATATGTAGACACAAGAAAAGGAGTAGTTCGACGCTAGATGGAAGCAGTGTGAGAAAATCATTGTAGGACAGCAAAAAAGTCAAGCAGCCCTTGCAAGTAATCTAGCAACGCTGAACAAAGTTTAGAAGGAAAACTTGATTAAGGTTAGTGCTGCTATAGCTGAAAAAGAAGAATATTTCCAAAGAATGTTAGCAACTCAGAAAGATGCCTATGAAGAATTAGAGGTTCATAAGAATAATTATGAAAATGTGGTTCAAGACCAAAGGATTTTGATGGAGGCCATGTTTGATAGAGGCAATGAATTTCAGATTGAGAAAGAAAAGGAGAAGAGAGCTTATGAGGAGTTTCATGAGAGAGAGCTACAAGATCTCAAGAAAAATATAGGATTCTTGACTTCTACAACCAAAACATATAAAAGAAGCTATCAGATGTAGATTGAGAGATGTGAACAACTTGAGGGAGAAAAGGAGAGCATTGAATAGAAGATTTCTAATCTCAAGGAGGATCTCTCTGAATAGGTTAGGACAAATCAATTCTCAGCAAATCATGATAATTGTGTTGACAATGGTATACTTCTCCTACAAGAAAATCTAGAAGAAGAAGAAGAAGAAGAAGAAGAAGATCAATTTTGGGACAAGATGGAATACTGTTGCTTGCATCTTGATGACAAGCCCACACTTCTAGAGAACACTTACAGTCTACAAGAGATAGTCATTTCCCGACAGCATAAGGAGGAGATCAATCAGACTGAAATAATCCCTCAGGAGCTTGATTTTATCAAGGAGAGCTCCAGGTCCAACATCTCTTATGGTTATCCTATTAGGTATTTGGCCAGGATGGAGGTTATCAAAGGAGTACAAATTATGCCAGCATCCCAATATGATATTCCACCAAAAGCTGAGGCTGAGAATGAAACAAATCAGCTTGTTGTCCCCATTGACCAAGTAAGTAAGGGCTTATTGCTACTTGTTGTTTCTCCTCAGAATGATAGTGCCTACAATCAACTTGACCAGGTGAGTAAAATCCATATTAGTCAAATCCTTGTCAAGCGGGTGATTCTACATATCTCCTATATTTATCTTGTAATAGCTTTCCAAAAACATGTGGATTATTGTAATCTGAGAAGGATGGGAAGTTATTTTTCACAAATAGTAAATGGTTTTGTTTGACCAGTGTTATGTACTGATTAGTTTAGGTTAGGTTTGTTTCCTGCTTTCTTTCCCTGCTTTCTAGGTTAGTTTTCCCTATTTTCCAAGAAGTGCTCAAGCACAAGTTTCATTCCTCAATTCCAGTTTTGCCCCTCTATCAAGATTTTGTGCTCAAATGAAGACCCCATGCCCAATGGATTGATTAAGGCCACTGATATATGTCTAGCAGGCTGACATCCAACAGAAATCACCAAAATGTTACCATAATTTTCCTATTCTATATAAATTTGGCTAAAATCTATCCCCAGGTCCTTGTTTTAACCCTGCCAAGAACCCCTAAAAATTTCATGGCTTTATGACTTGTCTTCTGGCCTCTACAAATTTTCTAACTCTCTGGTCTGCAGGTAAAAAATTCATAAAACTAGTCATTGTAGGCCAAACACTCAAAAACCCTAGGTCATGTTCTAATTTGTTGTTACTTTATTGGCCACTTAAGTTCCAAAAATTTCCATGTGCACTATCATTTCCTTCGGTCGCTAGTTCTCTAAGTCTTTCGGTGGTTATCTTTCTTGTTCGGTGAACTGGTGACTGCATTGTTCACGTAATATCTTAATGTTCGGCGGTTCAAACTCAGCGGTTAGCGACTCAGGGAATGGCTTATTATTTCCTTTGGTCACTTAATCGCTAAATTTTTTTGGCGGTCTCAAATTTGTGGGGTCCCAGTCCAACAAAATCAATGGTTGTCGTAAGTTCACAAAGGGTTTGTCAGAGGGTTGCGATCTTGCGACAACCGTTGATTCTTCCAAAGTGTGTAGTTCTTCAAAGCTTTAGTGGGTCCATTTCCACGTCATCCTATGTGGAAGCTCCTGATTGGCTGAAGGATTGTGATGTGTAGCCTTGTCAGAGTAGGCCCTGCAGACTATTTTTCTTTTAAATCTTATGGCTAGCGCATGATCTCATGGGTTGTGTCAGAGCCATGAGATTATGTGTCGACCGTCGATTTCACTTTGTTGTCAGAGTGTTGTGGGTGGGTCCTCATTTTCTTATGTGCTCATCTTCTATTGATCCACATAGTGATGACTAAGACTTGTCAGTGGGGCCGTGTCAAAGTCTCTACAGGGATGTTAGAAGGATGAGGATCAACGGTTGGCATATCTTTGTGAAGGGGTTTTCTGACACATGCGATCATGTGCCCGCCATTCGATCTACCAAGTGTTTAGGTCTTGTCAATGGGTCCAATGCTAAGTCAAGATGACATGTCATCTTTTGATTGGTCAAAGTAAAGAAAAATTTTGTGGGACCGCATAGCTAAGGTGTTTGCGGATGAGGTGAATGGAGTGAATGACGGTTTGACATGTGGCAATTTTGGGCCCAGGTTTAATGAAGTATTAAGCAAATCGGTGACTAAGGATTTCTCTTGTTCGCTAAATTTAACTAGGGTCAACTGATGTATTAAGCTATTCAGTGACTATAGTGTTCACGTAGTCACTTAACCGGACCAGGGTTAGGATAAGTTCTTCACAACTTGAAAAAGGCCTTCAGTCATATAGTCACCAAATAGCTTAAGAAGATAAAAAATCAAAGTGGGTCCAAGCTGACAGTTGTGCCAACGTTCCAAAGTTTCATTGGCTACAGTGTGCTGAGGTGGATTTTGACTTTTTAAGAAGGTTTACGACTATTGTCGGGATGATCTAAGCTGTTCATTTGCCGGGAAGTGAAAGACATCAACAGTCACATTTTAAAATGACTGGCTAGCCATTATAATTCAAATTCAAATATCTCTGCAGAGGGTTTTCTGCCAGCGATTGATTCAAACATGTTGCGAACAGCGAGGTAGCTAGGAAATTTATGGCTGCAGGATGTTTGCAGTTGAGTAAGATGATGAGGAGGCCTGGGTGGCTGTTATGAGTCATTTCTTGTCCTGATGAGGTACCATTTCAGTATTCATGGTGGGCCTATTGTAGAAAGTTGATGGATCTAGATTGCTTGTCCACAGGTGGATGTAGTACAGGGATGGGCACGTAAACAAATATCTGATCAGCTATGTTTTTGTAGAGTTGTATTTATGATAGGAGTTGATAGAGTTAGGGTTGGTTTTATTCTTGTAAAAATCTTGTAATCCTAGTTAGGTTTTTGACTCCTGCCTGCATGCAGCTAAGATGTATATATTGTATTTTGGAGCCTTAGTGCTCAAGGGGTTCACATTTTGTAAAGGAGAGAGTCCACTTTTGAAAGAAATTCATCCTTTCTCAGAAGGCTATTCATGGTATCTTCTCTACCCTCTGGTCTTCTACTCTTTGTAATCTCCCATTGATTATTCAAACATTGCAGAGGTATTTTGTGACAATTATTCATGTCCCTATGCTTCCTTGTCTGAATCATCTCTTAATGAATTGAAGTCTATGCATGTTTACAATGACAACTTAGGGTTCCTAATCCCTCTTACTTTCTGTAATTGTGTGTGTTATTGTGTTTGATCTAATTTAGATGTTTTTGTGGGTATACTTCAGCCCCCTAACAGTCTTGTCTCAATCCTACACCAAGTTGCAGAAATGAATGTCTACTTGCAAGTCATCAGTTGTGCCTTATGTTTAGGCCCTCCTATGAAACACTTATGCAAACCTATTCAGTAAGTTGTGACCTACTAAACCTAAGCCTTTCATTGATTCTAACCCTCTATGTTTCAATTCATACCCTAATTTCAGTGTATCACCTAGTAGGTAGTTTGCTTTCAAGTCATTTCCCTTTCAAGCACTCCTTCTATCCCTTTTCCCCTCAAGATTTACTTTTCATGTCTAGAAGAAAATTAAGGTGATTATCCAAGAGGAACTAGCCTAGAACCTAGAGGTCTCACCAAAATTAGCATAGGTCCCACAAGTTGGAGATGATTCCCTTGTTATACTAGGTTATCAAGACTACGAGAGCTTGAAAAAAGGGTGCAAACTTAGTGTATAACAGGTCCTAGTATTCCTTATCACGTGTTAGGAACCCTAGGAAGTCCCCATGACCGCTATGGACACATTGGAATGCTCAAGTGTGTCTTAAGGGGTCCTACAACCCCTTCAGACACACTTTAGCATTTGAATGTGTCAAAATGGGTCATGGGCACTTCCTAGGGGTCCTAGTATTCTTTATCACATGTTAGGACCCCTAGGAAGTCCGCATGACCCCTATGGACACATTGGAACCATCAAGTGTATCTTAAGGGGTCCTACAACCCCTTTGGACACACTTGAGCATTCACATGTGTCAAAAGGGGTCATGGGGACTTCCTAGGGGTCCTAGTACACCTTATCATGCGTTAGTACCCCTAGGAAGTCCCCATGACCCCTATGGAAACATTGGAATGCTCAAGTGTGTCTTAAGGGGTCCTACGACCCCTTTGAACACACTTGAGCATTTCAATGTGTCAAAAGGGGTCATGGGGACTTCCTAGGGGTCCTAGTATGCCTTATCACGCGTTAGGACCCCTAGGAAGTCCCCATGACCCCTATGGACACATTGGAACCCTCAAGTGTGTCTTAAGGGGTCCTACGACCGAATCAAACACACTTGAGCATTCCAATGTGTCAAAAGGGGTCATGAGGAGTTCCTAGGGGTCGTAGTACACCTTATCATGTGTTAGGACCTGTAGGAAATCCCCGTGACCCCTATGGACACACTAAAACCCTCAAGTGTGTCTTAAGGGGTCTTACAACCCCTTTGGACACACTTGAACATTCAAATGTGTCAAAAGGAGTCATGGAGACTTCCTAGGGGTCCTTGTAAGCCTTATCATGCATTAGGACCCTTAGGAAGTCCCCATGACCCCTATGAACACATTGGTATACTCAAGTGTGTCTTAAGGGGTCCTACAACCCCTTCGAACACACTTGAGAATTCTAATGTGTCAAATGGGGTCATTGGGGACTTCCTAGGGGTCGTAGTACACCTTACCATGCATTAGGACCCCTAGGAAGTCCCCATGACCCCTATGGACACATTGGAATGCTCAAGTGTGTCTTAAAAGGTCCTACGATCCCTTCTGACACACTTAAGCATTCACATGTGTCAAAAGGGGTCATGGGGACTTCTTAGGGGTCCTAGTAAACCTTATCACATGTTAGGACCCCTAGGAAGTCCTGATGACCCCTATGGACACATTGGAACCCTCAAGTGTGTCTTAAGGGGTCCTACAACCCCTTCAGACACACTTGAACATTTGAATGTGTCAGAAGGGGTCATGGGAATTTCCTAGGGGTCCTAGTATGGCTTGTTACATGTTAGGACCCCTAGGAAGTCCCCATGACCCCTATGGATACATTGGAACCATCAAGTGTGTCTTAAGGGGTTCTACAACCCCTTCAGATACACTGGATCATTCCAATGTGTAAAAAGGGGTCATGGGGAATTCCTACGGGTCCTATTATGCCTTATCACACGTTAGGACCCGTAGGAAGTCCCCATCACCCCTATGGACACATTTGAACCCTCAAGTATGTCTTAAGGGGTCCTCCAACCCCTTTAGACACACTTGAGCATTCAAATGTATCAAAAGGGGTCATGGGGACTTCCTAGGGGTCCTAGTATGCCTTATCACATGTTAGGACCCCTAGGAAGTCCTGATGACCCCTATGGACACATTGGAATGCTCAAGTGTGTCTTAAGGGTCCTACAACCCCTTCAAACACACTTGAGCATTCAAGTACTTGAGCATTCAAGTGTGTCAAAAGGGGTCATGGGGACTTCCTAGGGGACCTAGTATGTCTTATCACATCTGTGGACCCCTAGGAAGTCCTCATGACCCCTATGGACACATTGATACCCTCAAGTGTGTCTTAAGGGGTCCTACGACCTCTTCAGACACACTTAAGCATTCCAATATGTCAAAAGGCATCATGGGGACTTCCTAGGGGTCCTAGTATGCCTTATCACACGTTAGGACCCCTAAGAATTCCCTATGACCCCTATGAACACATTGGAACCCTCAAGTGTGTTTTAAGGGGTCCTATGACCCCTTTAGATACACTTGAGTGTTCCAATATGTCAAAAGGGGTCATGGGGACTTCCTAGGTGTCCTAGTATGCCTTATCACTTTTTAAGACCCCTATGAAGTCCACATGACCCCTATGGACACACTGGAATGATCAAGTGTGTCTTAAGGGGTCCTACAACCCCTTTGGATAGACTTGAGCATTCGAATGTATCAAAAGAGGTCATAGGGACTTCCTAGGGGTCCTAGTATGCCTTATCACATGTTAGGACCCCTAGAAAGTCCCTGTGACACCTATGGAAACATTGGACCCCTCAAGTGTGTCTTAAGTGGTCCTACAATCCCTTTGGACACACTTGAGCATTCCAATGTGTCAAAAGGGGTTATGGGGACTTCCTAGGGGTCCTAGTATGCCATATCAAGCATTAGAACCTCTAGGAAGTCCCGATGACCCCTATGGACACATTGGAACCCTCAAGTGTGTCTTAAGGGGTCCTACGACCCCTTCAGACACACTTGAGCATTCAAATGTGTCAAAAGGGGTCATGGGGAGTTCCTAGGGGTCCTAGTATTCCTTATCACATGTTAGGACCCCTAGGATGTCCCCATGACCCCTATGGACACATTGGAATTCTCAAGTTTGTCTTAAGGGGTCCTACAACCCCTTTGGACACACTTGAGCATTTTAATGTCTCAAAAGGGATCATGGGGACTTCCTAGGGGTCCTAGTACACCTTATCATGTGTTAGGAACCCTAGGAAGTCCCCATGACCCCTATGAACAAACTAGAACCCTCAAGTGTGTCTTAAGGGGTCCTACAACCCCTTCGGACACACTTGAGAATTTGAATATCTCAAAAGGGGTCATGGGGACTTACTAGGGGTCCTAGTATGCCTTATCATACATTAGGACCCCTAGGAAATCCACATGACCCCTTTGGACACATTGGATCCCTCAACTATGTGTTAAGGGGTCCTACGACCCCTTAGGACACACTTGAGCATTCCAATGTGTCAGAAGGAGTCATGGGGACTTCTGAGGGCTCCTAGTACACCATATCACATGTTAGGGCCCCTAGGAACTCCTCATGACCCCTATGGACACATTAGAACCCTCAAGTGTGTCTTAAAGGGTCTTATGATCCCTTCATACACACTTGAGGATTTAAATATGTCAAAAGGGGTCATGGGGACTTCCAAGGGATCTTAGTATGCCTTATCATGCGTTACAACCCATAGGAAGTCCCCATGACCACTATGGAAACATTGGAATGCTCAAGTGTGTCTTAAGGGGTCCTAGGACCCCTTCAGACACACTTGATCATTCAAATGTCTAAAAAGGGGTCATGGGGACTTCCTAGGGGTCCTAGTATGCCTTATCACGCATTAGGATCCCCAGGAAGTCCCCATGGCCCCTATGGAAACATTGGAACACTCAAGTGAGTCTTAAGGTGTCCTACGACCCCTTCAGACATAGTTGAGCATTCCAATGTTTCAAAAGGGGTCATGGGGACTTCCTAGGGGTCCTAGTATGAATTATCACATGTTAGGACCCCTAAGAAGTCCCCATGACCCCTACAAACACATTGGAACCCTCAAGTGTGTCTTAAGGGGTCCTATGAACCCTTCAGACACACTTGAGCATTTGAATGTGTCAAAAGAGGTCATGGGGCCTTCCTAGGGGTCCTAGTATGCCTTATCACATGTTCTGACCCTTAGGAAGTTTGCATGACCCCTATGGACACATTAGAATGCTCAAGTGTGTCTTTAGGGGTCTTGCAACCCCTTGGAACACACTTGAGCATTTGAATGTGTCAAAAGTGGTCATGGGGACTTTGTAGGGTTCCTAGTATGCCTTATCACGTGTTAGGACCCCTAGGAAGTCCCCATTGCCCCTATGGACACATTGGAACCCTCAAGTTTTTCTTAAGGGCTCCTACAACCCCTTCAGACACACTTGAGTGTTCCAATGTGTCAAAAGTGATCATGCAGACTTCCTAGGAGTCCTAGTACACCTTATCATGCGTTAGGACCCCTAGGGAGTCCCCATGACCCATATGGACACATTGGAACCCTCAAGTGTGTCTTAAGGGGTCCTATGACCTGATCGGACACACTTGAGCATTCAAATGTGTCAAAAGGGGTCATGGAGACTTCCTAGGGGTCTTAGTATGCTTTACCATGTGTTAGGATCCATAGGAAGTCCCCATGACCCCTATTGACACATTGGAACCATCAAGTGTGTTGTAAAGGGTCCTACGACCCCTTTGGACACACTTGAGCATTTCCAAATTGTCAAAAGGGGTCATGGGGACTTCCTAGGGGTCCTAGTATCCCTTATCATGTGTTAGGACCCCTAGGAAGTCCCAATGACCCCTATTGACACATTGGAATCCTCAAGTGTGTCTTAAGGGGTCCTACAACCCCTTCAGACACACTTGAGCATTTGAATATGTCAAAAGGGGTCATAGGGACTTCCTAGGGGTCCTAGTACGCCTTATCATGTGTTAGGACCCCTAGGAAGTCCCCATGACCCCTATGGACACATTGGAACCCTCAAGTGTGTCTTAAGGGGTCCTACGACCCCTTCAAACACACTTAAGTGTTTGAATGTGTCAAAAGGGATCATGGGGACTTCCTAGGGGTCCTAGTATGCCTTATCATGCGTTAGGACCCCTAGGAAGTCCCCATGACCCCTACGGACACATTGGAACCCTCAAGTGTGTCTTAACAGGTCCTACAACCCCTTTGAACATACTTGAGCATTCAAATGTGTCAAAAGGGATCATGGGGACTTCCTAGGGGTCCTAGTATGCCTATCATGCATTAGGACCCCTAGGAAGTCCCCATGACCCCTATGGACACATTGGAACCCTCAAGTGTGTCATAAGGGGTTCTATGACCCCTTCAGACACACTTGAGCATTCAAATGTGTCAAAAGGGGTCATGGGGATTTCCTAGGGGTCCTAGTATGCCTTATCACGTGTTAGGACCCCTAGGAAGTCCGCATGGCCCTTATAGACACATTGGAATGCTCAAGCATGTCTTAAGGTGTCCTACGACCTCTTTAGACACATTTGAGAGTTCAAATGTGTCAAAAGGGGTCATGGGGACTTCCGACGGCTCCTAGTACACTTTATCACGTGTTAGGACCCCTAGGAAGTCCCCATGACTCCTATGGACACATTGGAACCCTATGATGAGCGTACAATGGTTGTACATCTATGTGAAATTTATTTTCAATAGTTAAAAAATCAATTGATTGTATTCAATCAAGGGGAAGTCCATTGACATCTACTTATTCAGTATAGTTAGACTGCCGACATTACAAGGAGTCTGTAGAAAAATCCTATGCTGGATACTTTCAAGAGGAGTTGGGTTGAAATTGGCTGTCATCAAATCAACTGTGTAGGTATTTTTTCAAATACATTATATATATATATATATATATATATATATAATATATATATATATATATATATATATATATATATATATATATTATATATATATATATATATATATATATATATATATATATATATATATATATATATATATATATATATATATTACATTATATACATTAGTATATATATTTTATACATTAATATATAATACATTATATATATATTATATACATTCGTATATAATACTTTAGTACATATAATACATTAGTATATATAATATACATTTTATATATATATATATATATATATATATATATATATATATATATATATATATATATATATATATATATATATATATATATATATATATATATATATATATATATATATATATATATATATATATATATATATATATATATATTAAATACTTCATTCTATATATAAAAGTTTAATTTTTTTATTTTCTCCCGCCCTTTTTTTCATCTACCTGGAAATATCAGGTACCCGATTATTGACTAGTCACATTTGACCAAAATATTCCCTATCCCCATAGACCAGAGAAGCATGGGATTTCAGACTTTTTTCATGGGTTGCAGGAAAAAAAATGTGATTTGGGGCCCATTTTTTGTTTTTTGTCAACTTGTGGTCTCACCATGGGAAGCAGCAGTCATCAAAAGGGTAAACAGAAGAGGAAGGTGACGAATGAAGAAATTCAAGCATATAGGGAAAAATATAGGGAAAATCACTGAAGAACGAGAGAAGGTATGTTAAACATTAATCAAGGTGACCCTGTAAATGTAGTTGCAAGTGAAGAGGATGTTGAATTTGAAAATAATATGGAAATTAATTTTGTGAATAACAATGTATGGAGTGAAGATGAAATTGTAGAGATGGAGAATGAAAATGTAGACTTGGTGAATGAAAATGTAGATTTGTGGAATGACAATGAATGCAATGAAAATGAAAATGTACTGATGGAGATTGAAAATGTACACTTGGGGAATGAAAATGTTGCACAAGAGCCACATGAACATTACACATCTCCAAATTACATGTGAAATGAAGTCCCTTGCAATAAAGATAATCAATCTTCAAATTTGGGACTTCCAAGAACACATAAATGGTTAATTGAAATTGAGGACAACATTATGAATAATTGGGAAGGAAAGAGGTCACATAGAACCATTAGGTTGTGGGCTTCAAGACTTTATGATCATTTTTTTGGAAACAAGACATTGGTTGAGCATTGTCAAATTTTTGTGCAGTTGTTAAAGATGCAAAAGATGAGACCTATGGTTGTGAAATTGAAGATTTGTGTGAACAAGAAAATGGAGAGAAATGCCATTGTTGCGAAGAATATTTTTAGTGCTCTCGATAGCATTGGGAAGACTAGCAGAGAAAAAGACAAGAGAGTTGCTCGGAGGTTTATTACAACCTTCTTAGTAAGTCATCAGTTGAGAAAGGCTCATTTGATGAGACAAATTTGTGTTGACTTCAATATAGACCGTAAAACTTTGGGTAGAGCACTTGCAATAAGAGAAAGAATTGATGATCTGCTTCAAATTGATACATGGGCTTATGGTTGGAGACTTTCATGTTTTGATAAGAAGCTAACAGATGTTGTCAAGGATGAAATTCAAAAATTTTGTGGCAATCGAGAGTTAGCAATCGACACCGCACTCCACATCCTAAACATTATGTGGAGGTAAGTCAAACAATGTTGTATAAAAAAAAATTTGAGACATCCAACATTGAAAATATCACAAAGGTCTTTTGAATCCGTGAAGCCATTTTATTGTGCACCCCTTAAGATTCGGAATACATGTTGCAAATATCATGTTGAGTTTTCAATGCATCATGAATTATTATGGTCCATTCATTCTACTTTGTACACTAATGAAATTCTAGAGGATTGTGGTGCAAGTGGTCTTCCCAAATCATCAAGAGACTTGCTAGATCAATTTTTATGTCAACGAGATGATGGTTGTTTATTTTATAAAAAAAATTGCTTAAATATCGAGTGCTTAGAATGTGGTGGCTTGTCCAAGTTTACAACATGTTTTCATGAGGTTTTGGAACATAATTTTGGAAAGACACTCGTCCAAAAAAAGGTATATGAAATAGTGAAATATACATTGAAGAGTGGAGGTGAAGGCTCTAGATGTGAGTTAGTTGCAAAAGAATACAATGTTGCTGATTTTATCTCAGATTTCAAGACAAATCTTTTTTACAAGTATGCAAGGCATATTCACAAGTCTCAATGGTTGGATCAAAAATTCAAGATGTGTACAGACACTTTCCCCATTGGAACTATTATATCTTTTGTATACTTTGGGGAGAAATATACATTGCAGCCCCAAAATGAGACTCAAGCTCAATATTACAATTCCATTCAGGTTGCTATTTTTGTACACATCACTTAGACATTCCCTTGATAGCACAAAAGATGAGAAAAAGATCATCAGAGAGTACCATTTTTGTATGAGTGACGATAGGTGTCACTCTCATGAATTTGTTCAACATTATTTCCATAACTATTTTGACTTCTTGCAAGAAAATGGTATTCCTATGGATAGGCATCTCGTTTGGTCTGATAATTGCACCGGTCAATTTAAGAATGCTAGAATGTTTTATTGGTTGTGTAGAATGCATGTGGAGAGAGGGTGTACCTCATATTTGGAGTTTTTTTGAGTCAGGGCATGGGAAAGGGGGAGCATGATGGAGTAGGTGTGTGTGTGAAGAGAGCTCTAGTTAAGGAGAAATTGAGGATTTCAAAGTGTTTTGCTTCTTGATGCTCATTCTATTATTGATTGGTGTACTTTAGCATTGTCGCAGGGGGGTCTCTTGATTCTACAGTGCGTAGATTCTTTTGGTTGGTTGAGGAGGGAACTATAGGAGATAGATTGGATTGTCAATCATTGAAATACTCTTAAAAAATGCATTCATTCTGAAGCTCCAATAGTAGTACACGGACCATTTGGACATGAGAGTGGCTTATTTTTGCCCCATGTGTTTTCAGTATGATTGGGATCATTGTGAGTCAAGTGAGTGGGTGGATACATGGGTTCCAAATCATCTAAACTCATTTATCTTTGACACTCTCTATAAGAAATGATGACATGGACACTTCATTTGAGTATGACCATCTTTCAGATCTTCTGCAACAGGAGATGTTTTTGCATTGGTTGCACCATAGGGGAATGATGAGAGGTCAGATTATTGGTTAGCACATTGTGTACGAGGTAAACAAAAGCTTGTACAACTGATGACAGATGGTGATGGGTTCACATATCCTACTGGTTCATTTGTTGTTACGAGAACATGGCTGTGAACATACATGATTAGAAAGAATGGAATTCTCACATTTGAAGACTATGAGAAGCACAAAACTATTCTCATGTATTCACACCTTGTTATAGCAACAAATTTCAAGTTGTCAAAGCATCAAGGAAGACCAAAGACAAAAGAACTTTGCAATATTAGTACTACTGATCATGAAGCACTATTGGAGACCCTGAAGCAAAGAGATGACCCTTTAGGAACACTTGAATAGGTAATAAGTTATCTTAGTACATTGTTTTCTAAGTTTGTTAAGCTTAATTTCAATACATTAATTCACCTTTCTTAGATTGTATTTTGAGTCATAAACTTGGTTTTTTATGTGGATTGTAACTTGTGCAGGAGCACCTATGAAGACACCTACGGTGACCATGGATCCAATCAGAGATAGAATGGAAAAAGGATCCTTAATGGTTAATTCAGATATTTTGAAGCCTAGAATGGCAATTTGTAACAATCAATTTGATTTAAGAGTTAAATGTCCTAGAAGTCTTGATAAGGACTTATGACCAAAATCATCCATGGCTAGCCAATGGTACCAACAAGGGATCTTACATGTCATTTACTTATGTCATTTGCATGGTTTTAATTCTTACAAGTTTGATTGTTGTTTCTAATGCTTTAAGGATATTATTTTTTATCATTTCAAACAATCTATAGAAGTTAAACCTCAAACATAATAAGCTCCATGAACAAGGTATTCCAGAGTAAAGAAAAACAAATGTCCTAATATTCAATCTTTGTTATTGGGTTTTGGGAGGGGTGGCATAATATTAAAAATAATAGAATTTTAGTAGAGTGTTGACTGGCTTAATCATGATTAGTTTCATAGTTCAAATTTCAAACATACTAGTAACAGTCATTGCAACAGAACTGGGTCAAGAAAAAGAAGTGTGCATGCTTTCCCATTAGGGTCTTCTCTTGTTTTAGAATGAAAACCTAATTGTTTCCACTATAGACAAGGACATGTTCCTAAGGACTACTTACTCAATCTGTAAAACACAACTGCTTACAAACTTCCCAGTGTACCATAATGCATTGTGTGTTTTATGGTCTACAAGTGACATGCTTTCTAAGTTTACACGGGAGAGTAAAAGGGTTAAATTTTTTGTTACTGAAAATGGTGTGGACTATAAGTTGGCAGTTCACTTGCATGACATTTTAAATGTGATTGAAAACCCCATTCCACCCACGGATTTACTGGAACGCTCACGACCATGCTCAACCCAAGTGACCCCAAGGTTCATTAAGCACAATTATGTAGAAATATTTTGAGGCTTGTATCTCAAACCTCATGAGAGGTATCAATAAAAATATCAGAGGCTAAAAGATTATGATTTTGAGGTCTACAATAACCCTCTCTCAATTTTTGGCAATTCGACTTTGTTTGTATTTGGCAAGGTCATCTTAGTCGATGCCAAAACTTGCAGTGAGGGTCAGTTGAAAGTAGCTCAGCAGTGTATCTTTCAAAACTATCCATCCTGGCATCAAACCATCTACTCCAAATGCTCTGATTGGTCAAGTAAACTCTAGTGACAACCCATTCCACCCACGGAGTCACTAGAAACGCTCGCGACCATGGTCAACCCAAGTGACCCCAAGGTGCACTAAGCACAATTAGGCAGTGATCTTCCAAGGCTTGTATCTCAGACCTCGTGAGAGGTATTGATAAACTATAGGGGTTATGGGATCATGTTTTTGAAGTCTACAATAACCTCTCTCAGTTTTGGGTGATTCAACTTCATTTGCAATTTGGCAAGGCAATCTCAGTCGATGCCAAAACTTGTAGTGAGGGTCAGTTAAAAGTAGCTCAGCAGCGTATCTTTCAAACCATCCATCCTGGCATCAAATCATCTAGTCCATCAGCTCTGTTTGGCCAGGTAAACACTAGTGACAACCACATTCCGCCATGCAATCACTGGAATGCTCGAGACCATGCTCGACCCAAGTGACCCTAAGATGCACTAGGCACGATTTGGCAGCAATCTTCCAAGGCTCATATCTCAGACCTCATGAGAGGTATCAACAAATGTTAGGGGCTACAAGATCATGTTTCTAAGGTCTACAATAAAATCTCTCATTTTTGGGCGATTTGACTTCATTTGCATTTGGCAAGGCAATCTCAGTCGATGCCAAAACTTGTAGTGAGGGTTAGTTGAAAGTAGCTCAACAATGTATCTTTCAAACCATCCATCCTAGCATCAAAACGTATTCTCCATCAGCTTTGTTTGGCTGGGTAAATGCCACTGACAACCCCATTCCGCTCACGGAGTCACTCGAATGCTCGCGACCACGCTCGACCCAAGTGACCCCAAGGTGCACTAAGCATGATTAGGCAGTGATCTTCTATTTCTCATATCTCAAACCTCATGAGAGGTATCAAAAAACTATTAGGGGCTATAGGATCATGTTTCTAAGGTCTACAATAACCTCTCTTTGTTTTGGGCGATTCGACCCCATTTGCATTTGGCAAGGCGATCTCAGTCGATGCCAAAACTTACAGTGAGGGTCAGTTAAAGTAGCTCAATAGTGTATCTTTCAAACCATCCATCTTGGCATTGAACCATCTGCTCCATCAGCTCTGATTGGCCAGGTAAATGCCAGTGACAACCCTATTCCACCCATGGATTCATTGGAACGCTCACAACCACGCTCGACCCAAGTGAGCCCAAGGTGCACTAAGAACAATTGGGAAGTGATCTTCTGAGCTCGTATCTCAGACCTTGTGAGAGGTATCAACAAACTGTAAGGGGCTATGGGATCATGTTTCTGAGGTCTACAATAAACTCTCTCAGTTTTGGGTGATCCGACTTCATTTGCATTTGGCAAGGTGATCTCAGTCAATGCCATAACTTACAGTGAGGGTCAGTTGAAAGTAGCTCAATGGTGTATCTTTCAAACTGTCCATCCTAGCATGAAACCATTTGCTTCGTCGACTCCAATTGGCTAAGTAAACACAATGGACAACCCCATTCTGTCCATAGAGTCATTGGAATGCTCACGACCACACTTGACCCAAGTGACCTAATAGCACAAGTGCTACATTTCTCTATGGATTTAGTAAACCCCAATATGATGAGTTATATACATAGTGAGTATATACATAGTATTGAGTCATTATAGTACTAAGTGGCTCAAGTGAATATATATAATGGTATGAAACATAAGAACATAGGAAATCTATAGAAGTTAAACCTCAAACATAATAAGCTCCATGAATAGGGCATTCTAGCGTAAAGAAAAACAAACGTAACATCAACAAGATATAATTTAAATCATAATGATAATCATAGTCAAGATATAACTTCACCAGACAATTCCATAAACATGAATAATATATATGTATACAAAAGATGATGCAAATATAACATAAAAATGAACATTTTCTATATATAGAAAGTATCAAATGTATCAAAAGTATCTCCATATACAAATATGGCACATGCCATTTCAAAATGTCTACAAAATCAATGTTTCAAAGTGTACAATGTCGCATATATGCCATCTCAAAATGTGCCAAGTGGCATCTCTAAATGACCACAAAACTAAAACTACATCCTATGTTGTAGGGGGATCATCAAAATGTAGCTTCTTTGAGGAAGTGTTTGGCTCTAACTGATCCTGCATCAAAAATGAGTTCAAACCGAAGTTACATTTTTAACTTTATATGATAATTTGTACACACACACACACATATGTAATTCATAATTCAAAAACTAATTTAATTAAAATTATAACTTAATACAAATATATGTGCATGGCCTCTTGGTCACCTACCACGATCAAGTGTCCTAGCATAAGTCCTTGGTAGAAAAGGGACCATGCCAACAATACCAACTCTGACCTATAAATATATATTTGCAATAATGAGATTAGTAGAGTGGTGCAACATAGAGTAATAAATCTACAAAATAGGATGATAGCATAATAAAATTACAAATTTATTGAACTAAAATTAAAACTTACATCTGGTGATCCCTCCTCTAGAATAGTGGGCTGGGTCAACAAAGATATGAAAGATTATCATGGGCCCTCCCTCACACTAGGAGTAACCTATGAGAGTAAAAACATGTCAAGGGATCTTACATGTCATTTACTTATGTCATTTGCATGGTTTGAATTCTTACATGTTTGATTATTGTTTCTAATGCTTTAAGGATATCATTTTTTATCATTTCAAACAATCTATAGAAGTTAAACCTCAAACATAATAAGCTTCATGAACAGGGTATTCCAGAGTAAAGAAAAAAAAATGTCCTAATATTCAGTCTTTGTTATTGGGTTTTGGGAGGGGTCGCAGAATATTAAAAATAATTGAATTTTAGTAGAGTGTTGACTAGCTTAATCATGATTAGTTTCATAGTTTAAATTTCAAACATACCACTAACAGTCATTGCAATTAAACTGGGTCAAGAAAAGAAGTGTGCATGCTTTCCCATTTGGGTCTTCTCTTGTTTTAGAATGAAAACCTAATTGTTTCCACTATAGACAAGGACATGTTCCCAAAGACTACTTACTCAATCTGTAAAACACAACTTCTTGCAGGCTTCCCAAAGTACCATAATGCATTGTGTGATTTATGGTCTACAAGTGACGTGCTTTCTAAGTTTGCACGGGAGAGTAAAAGGGTTAAATTTTTCATTACTGAAAATGGTGTGGACTATAAGTTGCTGGTTCACTTTCATGACATTGTAAACATGAGTGAAAACCCCATTCCGACCACGGAGTCACTAGAACGCTCGTGACCACACTCGACCCAAGTGACCCCAAGGTGCACTAAGCATGATTAGGAAATGATCTTCTAAGGCTCGTATCTCAAACCTCATGAGAGGTATCAAAAAACCATAAGGGGCTACAGGATTGTGATTCTAAGGTCTACAATAACCTCTCTTGGTTTTGGCCAATTTGACTTCATTTGTATTTGGCAAGGTGGTCTTAGTCGATGCCAAAATTTACAGTGAGGGTCAATTGAAAGTAGCTCAGTAGTGTATCTTTTAAACCATCTATCCTGGCATCGAACCATCTACTCCATCAGCTTCAGTTGGTCGGGAAAACTCTAGTGACAACCCTATTCCACCCACAGAGTCACTGGAACGCTCGCGACCACACTCGACCCAAGTGACCCCAAGGTGCACTAAGCACAATTGGGCAATGATCTTCCAAGGCTCATATCTTGGACCTTGTGAGAGGTATTCAAAAATAATTAGGGGATACAGGATCATGTTTCCAAGGTCTACAATAACCTCTCTCAATTTTGGGTGATTTGACTTTGTTTGCATTTGGAATGGTGATCTCAGTCGATGCCAAAACTTGCGGTGAGGGTCAGTTGAAAGTAGCTTAGCAGTGTATCTTTAAAACCATCTATCCTGGCTTCAAACCATCTACTCCACCAACTCCCATTGGCTAGGTAAATGCCAGTTACAACCCCATTTCGCCCATGGAGTCACTGGAATGCTCACGACCATGCTCAACCCAAGTGACCCCAAGGTGCACTAAGCACGATTAGGTGGAAATATTTTGAAGCACATATCTCAGACCTCGTGAGAGGTATTGACAAACCATTAGGGGCTACGAGATCTTGTTTTTGAGGTCTACAATAACCTCTCTCAAGTTTGGGCGATTTGACTATGTTTTCATTTGGCAAGGCAATCTCAGTCGATGCCAAAACTTGCAATGAGGGTCAGTTGAAAGTATCTCAGCAGTGTATCTTTCAAACCATCCATCCTAGCATCAAACTATCTACTCCATTAGCTCTGGTTGGCTGGGTAAATGCCACTGACAACCCTGTTCCACCCACAGAGTCACTGGAAAGCTCGCGACCACGCTCGACCCAAGTGACCCCAAGGTGCACTAAGCATGATTGGGTAGTGATCTTTCAAGGCTCATATCTGATGAAGGGTGCTCCCCTTAATACCACAAACACTTAACAGAAATAGAGAAACAACAATAATAATATGCAAGAACAGAAAATTGGCTTCTTATTATCTCCATAAATGTGGAATTACAAACTTTTAGAATTACAATATGCAAAGCCACATGGGCATTCCCTTACAATATTCTGTAGGACAAAGCCTTGAATCAATACCCAGATCTACTACCCAGAACTGCCCTAGACAACACTGCGGGCCTTCTTTATGTAGGCATTTTCCACTACCCGAGAAGGTTCTAGAAATTTAGCCCTTAGGGCTGACCAAACTTAGAATTATTTTATTTTAAAATTTATTACATCAAAGTCAGCTCAAAATGAGTTTTGAAACCCAAACAGGAATTTTGAAGAAAAATTATTTTCCACCATTTCAAGTGACCCAACTTTCGAAGACCATAAGTCATCACCCGTTGACCCGATTGGCTATTATAACCCCATTCTGGAAATTTCACGAAGTGCTCTACAGGCTTGACCCACGCAAGCACCCATCACCCAAATTTTTGACCTCATCCGGGGCCTCTAAATCCTTGAAAACTGAGTTTGAAGTTTCTGTATCCTACTGCCAATACCAAAAATCTTCAATATCTTCAAAACTAGACCTGATCTAGCCATGAAACTTTGTTGGCAGGCTGATATGATTGAGATGAAACCTCCACATGTAAAATTAGAACATTCCGAGATCATAAGACCAACTTACTAAAAATAGCAATTTTCCATAAATAGCAACTCTGCACAAGATAACCCTTATTGAATACAAAAATAGAAATATTTTTGGGTGATGCAAGATTGCTCTTACACCCAGGATGCTCCTGCATCAACATCTCAGACCTTGTGAGAGGTATTGACAAACTGTTAGGAGCTACGAGATCATGTTTCTAAGGTCTATAATAAATTCTCTCAGTTTTGGGTGATTTGACTTCATTGCATTTGGAAAGGCAATCTCAGTCGATGCCTAAACATGTAGTGAGGTTCAATTAAAAGTAGCTCAGTAGTGTATAGTTCAAACCATCAGTCCTAGCAATCAAACTATCTACTCCATTAGCTCCAGTTGGCTGGGTAAACACCACTGATAGCCCTGTTCTACCCATGGAGTCCACTAGAATGCTCATGACCATGCTCGACCCAAGTGACCCCAAGGTGCACTAAGCACGATTGGGTAGCAATCTACATGTCTCGCATCTTAGACCTCATGAGAGGTATCGACAAACCATTAGGGCTATGAGATCATTTTTCTAAGGTCTACAATGAACTCTCTTGGTTTTGGATGATTCAACTTCGTTTGCATTTGGCAAGGTGATCTCAGCCAATGCCAAAAACTTACAGTGAGGGTCAGTTGAAAGTAGTTCAACAATGTATCTTTCAAACCATCCATCCTGGCATCAAACCATCTACTCCATCGGCTCTGGTTGGCCGAGTGAATGCAACTGACAACCCTATTCCACCCACAGAGTCACTAGAACACTCATGACCATGCTCGAGCCCCAAGTGACCTAATAGCACAAGTGCTACATTTCTCTATGGATTTAGTAAACCCCAATATGATGAGTTATATACATAGTGAGTATATACATAGTATTGAAACAATGTAGTACTAAGTGGCTCAAGTGAGTATATATAATGGTATGAAACATAATAACATAGGAAATCTATAGAAGTTAAACCTCAAACATAATAAGCTCCATGAATAGGGTATTCTAGAGTAAAGAAAAATAAATATAACTTCAACAAGATATAATTTAAATCATAATGATAATCATAGTCAAGATATAACTTCACCATTCAATTCCATAAAAATGAATAATATATATGTTTACAAAAGATGACAGAAATATAACATAAAAATGAACATGTTCTATATATAGAAAGTATTAATGTATCAAAAGTATCTCGATATACAAATATGGCACATTGCCATTTCAAAATGTCTACAAAATCAATGTTTCAAGGTGTAGAATGTGGCATATGTCATCTCAAAATGTGTCAAGTGGCATCTCTAAATGACCACAAAACTAAAACTACATCCTATGCCGTAGGGGGACCATCAAAATGTAGCCTCTTTGAAGAAGTGTTTGGCTCTGATTGATCCTACTTCAAAAATGAGTTCTGACCCAAGTTAGATTGCTTACTTTATATTATATATATATTTATATATATATATATATATTATATATATATATATATATATATATATATATATATAGTATATATATATATATATATATATATATATATAGATATAGATAGAGATATATATATAATATATATCATAATTTCAAACACTAATTTAATAAAAATTATAACTTAATACAAATTATTTTTACCTAGCCCTCTCATTCGCCTATCACCATCATGGTATCCTAGCATAAGTCCTTGGTAGCGAAGGGACCATGCCAACAATACCAACTCTGACCTATAAATATATATTTGCAATAATGAGATTAGTAGAGTGGTGCAACATAGAGTAATAAATCTCAATATAGGATGATAGCATAATAAAATTACAAATTGATTGAATTAAAATTAAAACTTACATCTGGTGATCCTTCCTCTGGAATAGTGAGCTGGGTCAACAAAGATATGAAAGATTCTCGTGGGCCCTCCCTCACACTAGGAGTAACCTATGAGAGTAAAAAATATTATCAAATTATATATAAATGTACTTCATCATAACAACCCTATTTACAAAATACAAATAAAAATATGTAAAAGTCTACGTACAATCTGGCTATCACTCTGAATCGAGATGCCTATCATCCTAGGCTCCCGAACCCATGTTGGGACATCATCAATATCCACACCCTATACAATAAAGTGCAAGTAAAATATTATTACCACACACAGTGGCATACATATGCATGCATAATTAATCTTAAATAGTTAATTATCTTTCCTTCGTCGACACCTGATGAAGGAACCCCCTCGTGCCCCCCACTGACATCGGCTGTAGCTGCAAGAGTAGAATAAGACGACAATATATTAGTAAATGTATGAATTTTATTGCTCTAATTGATAGAGATTTAAGTTTGTACACCAAATGATATAAAAAAACCTAATGGGTACATAATTTATAATATAATCGTATAGGCATCAAGGCCAAATGAAATGCCTGAAAGTGTGGACTCATCCACCTATCTCAACTCCTCATGTGTCATCGACTGAACATAAATGGAAAAAATATATATACATAAGTGCATGCAATCATTAAAACTAATCTAAATAAATAATTATTTTTTAAATTAAATAAGTCATGTGACAAATTTATTTATAATGTTTACTCTTACCATATCAACAGGAGTCCATGGCTCTGCATACACCTCCTGAGCACTCTCATGAGATGTAGATGCTCCATGAGGTGTTGCAGCCTTTGTAGTTGCGTCTCCTATATCCTCCTCATCAATAACATATTGATATGTATCAGCATCAGTAAGGGGTCTGAGGCACATATTCTTGCATATAATACAAATATGGGGCTTGCATACATGTGAACTTCGGTGAGATGTTGATGCACCAACATCATCCACACTAGGAGGCAACGCTGACTTGGTCTACATGATCAACTGATCACTCAACAAATGAATGGCCCTAATAGTCTGTGAGGCAACCTCTACAATGATATCGGGATGCTGTACTAGAGGAGGGGGTATGACATTAGTGGGGTGGACAAAGGTAGTGGCCTTTTTGTGCTGGGAAAATGGCCTAGTCTGAGGAGCTCCTCTGCCTACACCCATGTTGGGCCTCATACTCCAATAATTAACACTGTGACCAAGCACAAACTCAGCATACATTTTTTTATGAAATAGAAAGGGAGCTCCAAATTGCTATGGGGTGGTTTATCAAAAACTATCCACTAATGATCCCAAAAGTGTGTGCCCATTACTTCATTTATGCACCATTTTATTAATAATTTGGGCTTTTTGGGGTCAACTTATAATGCGGTTTTAGGATTCACAAAAAGGGAGGCTATATCTTCCTTACTTATATGAAGGACCGCAATCCCATCATGGTCCAACCCGTCATCAAATTGGGCATGCATATCATCACGCCAATGAAGAGTAGCATTATGTCACCGCGTGAGTGTGTCAATATTTTAAACAATAGTATTTAGTGTGGCAAGCATGGGACCTAATGTAGGTATATTCTGATATGTGTTTTGGAAACCTCGTATTGTGTTCAAATTATCTTGTATCAAATCTTCTAAAGATTGAGGGTTTTGAGACGGGGGATTGTTATTTGGTGTGGGAGGGTTATTTTCTTCATTATTGTCAGCCATGCCTAATTAAATAAAAAACAAATCTAAATTTCAATTTGATTTCATATATTATTACAAAAATAAATACAAAACCCTATTTCAACCAAAAAAACTATATTTAGCATCAAAATGAAATAAAATAATCAAAATATACAAATAATTTACTTATCATATATACTGCGGAGTCAAATTTGTTGTGGAAATCAGATCCCTAAAAATATCGTGTAAATGATATTTGTAGCCTTTTTCCAAACCTAAAATGTGAGGAGAAATGAGGAAAACGGCTCGCGGGTTTTGATTTATGCCACAAGTTTCGCGTACCCAAAATAATATCGAGTACTCGAAAACATATCAGATACCCAATATGTTTTTGGGTACCCAATTAAACCTGTGCTTTGCTGTCAGGTTTGCCCAGGTGTACTGACACCTAGGCCCACTAAAAAGTCAACAAGCATTTTTATGCGCATTTGGACGAGTGAAAAGTGAATATTTTTCACATCGCCACTTTTTAGCCCCTCATGATCTTGCACATACCCATTTTGTTGTTGTGTATTTCACTGTGTTGTTCTGAAGGTGCAAGGCTGGACTATCCTTAATTGGATCCTCTCTACCTTGATCTGCATTGGGTGGTATAAGAGCAGAGTTGATCTTGTGGACCAAAGGTTGACCTAGCAAGGCTGATCTTCTGAAGTTGATCTTGTTGGAAAAGAGATTGTATGATCTGAGTTGCATATCTGTGGCATTGAACTTGTGGAATCTTGCCCTAGTTGTTTGCAAGGTGACAGGTTGTGATCTGACTTTCATACAACTTATTTTCATAAGGTGGTCGATGTAGGGTCTTTTGCAGCGGTTTTATCTTGTCTTTAAGGATGCCTTCAAGAAGATTGGGCCCTAGACTAATTGCGGATCTCTGTGATACTGTGGAATCTAGGATTATAGAGAAGGTGAAATCAAATTTCAGATCTAAGATGGAACTGATGAAGAATGACATTATCGCTGAGATCATGAGAGTTGTTGATGGTGTACCTTAGAATGTTGGTAATAAGGATGGTTATGAGGAAGTTGCTGATGAATTTGAACCTACTGGATCTAGTCATGATGGCTAGAGAGATAGATCTAGTGAAGATGAAACTAGTCGGTTGCATAGATCTAGAGCTTCGTTAAGTAATAGCTATCGAATGGAAATTTCTACTTTCTCTGGTACTTTGAAACCTAAGAACTTGATTGATTGGATTGGTGAACTTGAAGATTTCTTTGAGCTAGAAGAAATTGAAGATCTTCATTGGCACAGACTAAGTTGAAAGGACATGCTGCTCTTTGGTGGAAAGAATTACAAAGAGATAGAGAAGATGAAGGTGAAATGAAAATCAATGGGTGGAGGTTGATGGTGACTAAGTTGAAAGCTAAGTTCATATTTGCAGACTATGAGCTTCACTTGTTTAAGAAGTTGTAGAATCTAAAGAAGAAGGATTTGACTATGGAATATTATACTGAGGAGTTCTACAAACTTACTACTTGGTCTGGACACAGAGAACTTGGTAAGGAAAAGGTAGCTCATTATGTCAATGGTTTGAGATTCAATATTTAGGATGAGCTTAGTATGCTAAAGATTGATCCTGTTGAAGATGCTTATCAGTATGCTCTGAAAGTAGAAGATAAGATGAAGAGGAAACAACATAGTAACTCCCGAGGGAAGGAAAAGATTGATCACTCGATGAAGGATAAACCGACTGATGCAGAAGATGAATAGAAACCTGTATAACTGAAGATGAAGATAGGTAGAGTTATCTTTAAAGGTACTTGTTATAACTATGGAGAGGAAGGACACCATTCTTTTGAGTGTACAAAGAATAAGCTTGGTGACTGATGAACTTCTATGGTGAATGAGAACATTCAGAATGAACCTGAATCTGAGAAATTGTTGTTTCAGCAAACATTGCTCGGTACAAAGGAGGAACCTTGTCAGAGGAGTATTTTGTTTAGGACTTGATACAAGTCTAGAGGTAAACTCTATGATGTTATTGTTGATAGTGGTAGTACTGATAACCTTGTTACTGAGGACATGGTTCAGAAACTTGGTTTGAATAGAATGAGACATCCACATCCTTATAAGATTGGATGGTTGCAAGATGATCATGCTCTGGAAGTGAGAGAACAGTGCTTTGTTGATGTTCAGATTGGGCAGTATAAGGTTCTTGTGTTATGTGATATTGTGGAGATGAATAGTTGTCATATATTGCTCGGTAGACCTTGGCAATATGATTGTAGAGCTATGTATGATTGTGTGAAGAATGTGTTTACTGTTGAGAAGGATGATGGGAGTTTTCCTTCATGCCTTTTCTAGATACAACACTCGATAGGAGAAGCTTGAGTATTGGTAGCCAAGTTGAGTTGGTAGATCCTAAAGGTATGGATGATTAGTATGAAGGAAAGACTGGTGTGTTTTCAAGAAAAGACTTGAAAAGATAGAGGAAGCCAAACTAGAAGAGTATGCAAAGTGAAAAGATGGAGGACTTGTATGTGAAGAACCAGTTTAGGATTTATGTGTTGGATCCTGGAAGATGTTCTTCTCACATATGAACATCTTTTCAAACCTGGGGTGTTTGATGCAGAGGCATTCTTGGTCTTCAGTGAATCTGCATGGTGGTTTTTTATTTGGTCAGTGTTACTCAGTTGCAGCCTTAATTGATGGTCTTGATTATTGAAGGAAGCTCGGTCGCTAAAGGAACTCAGTGGAACCTCTGGTTCTTGATGAATCCGGTGCTCGATAATGCCTGTGTTGCTCAGTGTTGCTGGCTTGGTTGGTTGGTTCACTATTGCTCAGTTGTTTCTCTGGCACTCGGTTGTTTAGTCCTACCGACTAGAGTTCTTAAAGAATTGCTTGGCTGACTTGGTGCATTTATTGTTGGTATCTTTTGTTGGATTCTCCTATGTGGATTTGGAGGATGACATATTGAATTAAATGTTTGTAAGGCGATTTGAGAGCCGACTTGTATTGCATTTAGTATTTATTTATAGGAGTTAATTGTTTCATCCAGCCAACTTATGGCTGATGATTAGTATTTATGGGATGTTTGGGTTGATGTTTAAGGCATTAGATTGGAGGTTCTAAGAATCACCAATAAAGGTGAAGGATAAGTGAAGTTGTGGAAAAGATCCTATGTGATCTTGCAAATCAGATTGTTATCTGATAGTTTGTAATAGTAGAGCTAGTGGTTGAGACTTGGAGACAAGGAGATTTCTTGGAGGCTTGTGAGCCCAAGTTCGGATCTTCCTTAGGGTTTCCATCAGTTGCTGATAGTTTTTAGGACTAAACTAGTTGGTGTTGTATTGGATCTTATGGATCTTGCAAAATTACTTCTTGATTGTAATTGGCCCTAACCTGGAAGGTATTCCGCTATGTTGTTTTGAAGCTGCAAGGCTAGACTGTCCTCAATTAGATCCTCTCTACCTTGATCTGCATCATTTTTAGGGGTATCTTTTGATTAGTATTAATCCAAATCTCATAATGAATTATCATATCATGCCATGCTAATTTTATAATTTTGACGTGTATGCAAATTCTCTTAAATTCCAAACAAAATACTGATGACTCTAAACATAAGGAAATATATTCACCTATGCTGGTTTTTTGAGTTTTACTACACCAATTAAATGTTATATTCTCTGGTTATGTTTATTATTTGTTTGTTTGTTTCCCTTTGCTCTAACATGTATATCATATCTGGTAGTTTGGCATTAAAGATTCCTTGTCCACTTATTATTTCCTTTCCTGACCCTGACAATTCTCTTTAAATAGGTATTTTGTTGTTATATTTAGACTAGCCTGATGAATCTGTGTTCTCTCTTATAAGCTCCTTTTATTGATTTACCTAGGTAAGATCTCAGTTCTAGAAGTCCACACATGAGATGATTTGTCAGTGTGGGCTTCAAGACCAAGGTCTTCAGGTCTTTATCTTTGGTCATTTATGTTTATGGTTATAGTTTCTTAGTTCCTTTTCATTTTAGTTCTGAGAGTCTTTAAAAGGGAGGATTTTGAGCTATGTATCTGAATAATAGTGAATTGGATCCACCATTATGGAGGGGGTAAATTATGTGTGTATGGGGTTTAATAGTGGTAGATAAGATAATGTGATATGCAAGGGGGAAAATAGGATGTATCCTTAATCCAAATTCCCAAAAGGAAAGATCCAAATGGATTAATCACAAAGAAGTGATTAATGTACAAATGAATCAAACAATGGAGAATATGAAGAAAGGAGGAAATCCTATAATATACTATAAAAAGTACATGTAATTGAAATCTGAAATGAATAGAAGGCAAATATTAACCTCAAAATAGGGAAAATCTGGAAAATGCTGATTTTTTATGTTTGTACACAGTTTCGAGAAATTTTGCAACCTGCTTTGGACTCGAAATGTCAAGAAAGAGAAAACCCAGAAAAATTTTATCTCTCTAAGGTCAGGTCATCCTTGGCCTAGATAGTAGGGCAAGGTCTTACCCTGGGACAAAATCCTACCCCTCAGGGCTCTGATGGAAATTCTATTCGCAGATCTTGGCAGTTCACTGAAAAGGGTATCTAGATCTAAACTTCAATTTGTTGTCCCGTACTTGTACCTACAATAAAAATGGTTTTTGTTGTTTGAATGGGGGGTTTACCTTCGTCAAACCCCAATTTAGGAATTAACCTTGAAATTGAATTGAAATTGTAATATGCATAAACAAACTAAATGGAACGATTCACCTTGCTTATGTTGAAGTCCTTGTGGAGGATTCGAATCCTTGAATCCACAAGTAGAGATGCTCCAAATGAATTTAGAAGTATGTAGGATGTCTCAAATCAATGGCATTAGATCTTCAACACCAATCTTGAATGTATCTTTTCATAAGAAGAGGCTTGGATGAATGTGGAAGGAGAAATCTTCAAGGAGGCTCCAAAGAGATTGAATCCTTCAATAGCTAACAATGGATCTCCTTGTTTAATGCTTGAATAATTGAATTCTTGAATGCTTGGATGCTTGGCTTGAAGATGAATGAATGCTTGCTTGATTTCCTTCTCCTTCTTGCTTACTTTCACTTGAGATCTTGAGAGATAATGAAAAGTGGATACCAATTGCTTGATTGTGGATTATGAGATGGAGAAAATGAGAGAGGAAGGCTTCCTTTTATAGTGATCTAGGGCACAAACTTCTAGAGAGGCTGACATTGGAGAATTAAATCCCAATTAAACCTTAACCCATAGAAATGGACCCATATTAAATACAATTTAAGAGTTTACCATTTTGAAACCCAAAATAGCCGACCCAGAAGCAGGAAAATAAAACTTTCCAAAACCCAACATCCTGAAACTTTTGGAATTTGAAATTTGGGCCTAGGGTCAGGGATGAGGTATTCTCTTCCCTAGGTCAAGGATGAGGTTTTCCTTGACCTAGGTCAGGGACTAGGTCATCCTTGACCCAAAAAGTCAAGATCTTCAAATTCTTAGAGAAATTTTTGAGAAATGAGGTTGGAAACATGGAGAGAGAAGCAAAACAGGGGGAAACAGCTAGATCCATGCAAAGATCCAATCAAGGTGCTTGACATGACCCCAGACCACTTACTCAGAGGGCTAAATGCTCTTATCATGGAAGTGCTTCCATTTTAAGATGATACAACATCATAGTTATTTATTTCCATTTGCATGTCGATTTTGACTTTTTATTAGCACAGTTTATGTGGATCAATTTGCACAAAAATTTCAAGTTATCAAATGAAAGATATAGTTTTGTTGAACTAGGTTTTTTTATAAGCATGCAGTGACTTTTATTCATATATATATATATATATATATATATATATATATATATATATATATATGAATAAAAGTCACGGCATGCTTATAAATATGTATATATATTATATACTTATTTATAAGCATGCAATGACTTTTATATATATATATATATACATACATACATACATACATATATATATATATATATATATATATATATATATATATATATATATATATATATATATATATATATATATATATATGTATGTATGTATGTATGTATGTATGTATGTATGTATGTATGTATATAAAAGTCACATATGTACATATATGTATACATATGTATATGTGTGTGTGTGTGTGTGTGTGTGTGTATACATATATATGTATATATATGTATATATACATATATATCTATATATATGTACATATATACAAATATATATATGTACATATATATACATATATGTACATATATACATATATGTACATATATACATATATGTACATATATACATATATGTACATATATACATATATATATATATATATATATATTTATGTATGTATATATATATATATATATATACATATATATATATATATATATATACATATATACATATATATGTATATAGATATGTATATGTATATATATGTCCATATATACATATATATGTGTGTGTGTATGTGTATATATATATGTATATGTATATGTATATATGTGTGTGTGTGTGTGTGTGTGTGTGTGTGTATGTGTGTATATATACATATATATATACATACATATATATATATGTATACATATATATATATATATATACATATATATATATATATACATATATATATATACATATATATATATACATATATATATATATATATATGTATATATATATATATATATATATGGTATATAGTATATATATAGTATATATATAGTATATGTATATATATATGTATATATATATGTATATGTATATATATGTATATATATGTGTGTGTGTGTGTGTGTGTGTGTGTGTATGTATGTATGTATGTATATATTTATGTATATATATATATATATATTATATATTTATGTACATAAATATATTTATATATATATTATATTATCAATGATAAAATGCATATTAATCATTACAGACACTGTTTGGAAGAATATCTAATAGATTATGTAAATATTGAGTAAAGTCTAGACCATTGCAAAGCCTTTCCACATTTTCACCATAATCACTAGTACAAAAACAACAATATATGACTAAATAAACTACTAAAAATTGTAGATAAATGACTAATTTTGATCACGTGACCATTAGTAGTTTATTGTCGGTCATTTATCTCATGGCCAAATTTATGACTAAACTATTTTAGTCATTGATTTGGTCATTTATGTATTCGTTTATTTAGTTGTTTATTTAGTCATTTATTTGGTCATTGATTTAGTCATTTATTTGGTCATTGATTTGGTAATTGATTTTGATCATTTATTTAGTCATTTATTTAGTTGTGTATTTTGTCATTTATTTGGTCATTTATTTAGTCATTTATTTAGTCATTAATTTAGCCATGATATATTTAGTCATATTAGGGCATGATGGAATCAAACCACCATCCTCCTACTTGTAAAGTAGGTGCTCTTCCATTGAGCTAGGGTAATCAAAGACCAAGGAAAATTTATTTATCTTAATATAACCAGTAGAAATGGCTATAAATTTGTAAACTACTTCTTTTCTAGGTATATTTTAATAATCCAAGGTCATAGATTTCTTTGGAAGGTTACTAACAGCTTACAATGATGCTCGAGGTGGATTGTTGAAGTCGGAGTCCAAGAAAATCAGTAATTACACTTGTCTAATGAATTAATAATAGATCCACTATGAAAATAGCATTTCCATGTTAGAGAATGTGAATGTGGAGAGTGGAGATACAATCTACAGGACTAACTAAGCCAAAGGTGAAAGACATGAGACCCCTTACATATGTTAATATCATGATCTAGAAGTAACAATCTAGTGCAGGTGCAACAGTGCAACTATGGCCATGAATGGTCAAGAGAAATGTAATAAGGCCATGATAATGCCATTTTTTTTTTAGAAGTCAGTAATGCCAAAGTCCCAATTTAAGTCCTTTTGTAAGGTCATTGGACCACTTTGTTTCCATTTTGTGAATCATGACCTGCATGGTCAACATTGGTTAAAGATGGTCAAAGGTGGCCATAGGGATGGAAAATCATCAAAAAAATGTTTCTTAGGTCATGCTAGGTGTGTTTGAGTCATTTGGTCATTATTTGGAGAAAAAATGCAGAAGTTGTAAAAAGTTGTCATAAAGTTGCTTGCAACTTTTGTACTTTTTGTCAAAAGTCATAATTTGGGTCTATAACAACCACCTAATTCAAAACGTGGTTGAATTCAGTTGAGTAATGTGTTAAAATGACATATAAATCCTCTTTTGGTTGAGGATGATAGCATATATACAATTTTGATAAAAGTTGATCAATAAACATAGCAAGATTACTATCAATTTACTAGTTTTTCTTCAAACAGTCACATGCCATTGCAAAATGGGAGTGTATTTTGATTTAGAACCAACTTGGAGGTGAAGAAAAATGATTTATCTCTCCATTGATCTAGGTTTCATGACCCTTGTTATCTATGATAATGAATTCTTGTGAACCACTACTCATGAAGAGATGGGTCATGAAGATTGGTTCATCCTATCAATACAAACTAAGTGTCAAAAAACATCTATGACATATTGATGTGTTGTAGAAACAAAACTTGACACAAGATGATTGTTGAGAACTGGGAATTTCTTAATGCCAACAACTAGTTTGTATCAGAGTAATAGCCTTCTAGATACATAGAGAAAAGGAAGTATTTCTCACTGACTAGTCATACAAGATTATGTATTTTATTCAACCAATACCAAGCTAATCAATAAAAATGGGTAGTCCCCACATTGCATTTGATTCTCAAGGAGCTAAGAGATAATGAGGCAGCTTACTTGTGTAAAAGGTCTCATAAAGATCCAATTCCAAGGCACCCACTGCATCATTTTCACTTCCACCTTTGAACAACTCTAGATGAAGGAACACATTTCTTGAAGCTCCTAGAAAAGTGGTAGTTCCTTTAATCTTGCTAGATGTTGCACCTTCGTTGAAGACCAAAGAAGATTTCAAACATCAATTGAACAAATATTAAAAATCAAACTAAATTGTCTTTTTCTCATTCTATACAAATGAAATGAATAGGATAACCAACACTTTAGTTGATTAAAACCAAACCTTTTCCACCAATTGCACTTATAGGACCCTGAGTTCAATCTATACATTGTCTAATGTAAAGGCCTTATACAAGACTTGGAGGACTATGGATAAAATTTCATTGAACCCTAGTGTTTCTTTCTACCCATTTCAATAGCCTCTAGGATGTAAGAGTCTTCATAATTCATGAGGAAAACAAATGATAGCTCAATATTTCATTGAAGGAAATGAATTGAAAAAGTGGGACATAAGGAAAGCCCATGCTGAGACTTCAATGAATGAAACCTATATGCACAACACCAATGGCACATACCAACCAGCATTCTAGGTATTCACTCTGAAGTTTCCAATTAACTAAGGAACTCTTTAGCAAGTCCATCAGAGATTTGGATGTTTTCTAAATGTATTCTGAGAATAAACATGTTTCCCTTGCAATTTATACTTAAATATGCTCTTTAAGCCCCTCTAATTAGACTGCGAAATCAAAATGGCTTCTTGGGTTCTGAAATTATGTCTCAAATTTAGTATGGATAAACAAGTTTTCATTTATATTTCCAAATAAATTTGTATTGATAATTTCCAAAATTATATTTGTAAAAATATTTTTCGGTAAGAATGTTTCATTTTAACTTTCCCCAATGCATTTTAACCATGGCATGTTTGAATTCAATGTCACAATATTTAACCTCGAAATCATGTGAAACTTCCTAAGTTTTCATCTTAAATCTAGTGATTTTTCCTTTACAACTTATCTACAAGGACTCATGAGCTAAGCTTGTGTTTAGTCACCCAGTTGAAAATTCCATGAATACTCAGCAACTTAGCAACTAGATGCAATTCTTTCTATCCATGCCTAATTCTAATTATATCTCCCAAATGTTGCTTGTACTTTTTTTCTTACCATTTGTGGATTTTATTGTACTAATAACACTGCAAATCAGTATGATGCATTGTAGTTGGGCATTACAAATTCTTATGACATAATTAAAAATCAAATTGCTCAGAGTGAGGAGATACAATATTGATTGGAAAGTATATAAAGAAGAAATTTTAGGCTAAGAAGAACTATCTAAGACATTATACATACCAAGTGGAGATATTATAGAAATGTTTAAGGACTTTCTAATTGAATATGTCCCTCGAGGAGAAACAATAGGTCTAACCTAGTTGTTTTAGTTTTAGTTTTTATGCTAAGAGGGAAGAGATGAAAAATTGGTTGTAAAGTAGATAAACAAGTAATTTTAGATTAAGAAGGGCCATCTCAAACATTATAGATATCAAGTGTGGGATGCTATAGAAATGCTAAGGCCTTTACAATTGAATATAGCCCCTTGGGAAAAATTAATAGGGCCAACATGCTTCTTGTTTCAGCTTTGTTTGTATGCCAATTCCAAGTGTCAATAGAATGAATTTATAATTGAGATTATTTATCACCCAACAATGCTAGACAACTCAAAAAATAAGCAGGCATTTAATGATGACTGACACATCATTAAATTTCTAGAAAATCCAGATGACTTCAATGATTTATTTCTCTAAGGTGGCTCTGTGGGCCTATGGTAAAATAGTGACTCAAAAAGAAAACTAATAATGAAATTGATGTTCAATTTAGGAATATTCAAATGAAACATAACAAGACTTCAAAGGGCTTGATATCTCTTAAAATATAGTTGATAGACACAAGAATCCTATTAAGGATAAAAATTTCAATGTGATGGGCATGTGTGTAATGTGAACAAATTGATACTGATATTGTAACCAAGTCTAGAATGGTGAAATTGGAAAAACATTTGTTCATCTAATAAAGGCATAAATTTAAAGCACAATTTATGTTTGATATTATAATGATATGTTTTCTTGGCCTTACGAAGTTCACTAATTTTAAACACCAAAGTATTGTTTCACATTATTCGACTCAGAATGAAATTATTCCTTTTAAATAAGAACATTTGAGAGTCATTGGTGCTTCATTGTTCATAATTATGTACAGTACAAAAGTGGCATCACCAATCACCCTTGATATTTTATCCTTATTTATGGGATTAGTGGGTGAGGATGGTGAGTTAAAAGAGACAAGAAACAAGAATTGTGTATCTAACAAAGCTTGAGAAAACAAAAAATTTGTACCTAAGATCAAATAACATCAAGAACATGTAATGAAATTTTTTGATACAAAATCTCATCAAAGAGATTTTGATGTGGATTCAATATTATTTTAACTCGGAAAAGTATCATTTAATTATGTGGTTTGGACTTTGTAAACTCAATCACTTGCTACAAAGATAATATATTTCCCAACCCTCATCATTTCTATGAATATTGCATATAACTACATATTGCTATGTTTCCTCATTTGTGAGGTGATTGTATGTGGTCTTGTATTCCCCCATCAGTAAATGATATCATGTTTTTTTTGTCATTGTTTAGATAATCTAGGATATCCTTCTTTTACATTATTTAGGACTATTGACTCTACACCCACCTAACATGGCACCATATCCACCATTGAATTTAATTGCCAAACCATTAATTTTTATCATTAGTAAAAATATCAAATGAAGAGATGCAACTCCAATGTGTTCTGAATTCCCAATCATTGGCATTATCCTCTAATGGTTAAATCAAATTCCTATCAATTTTCTATGACGAAGTTATCTCTCAAGCATCTTATGTTAGAAAAACTATTATAATTAAATTAGATAGCAAAAAAATTATAACATTGTACCCGTAAGTTACTCAAAACATCTAAGAAACACATTGCACATGAAGTTGATGACAACAAAATTCCACATATTATTGGGGCTTGGGGTATAAAAGAATAAAGAGCTTACAAATTAATATTATATACAACAAAAATGTGTTGGTAATATATAGATCTATGCAAACTTGAAATACTCATGTAGTATATTTGAGTTTAATATATAAAAGAAAGCATGATGTTACCTGCAACCTAACTTCGACAAGAAATCATACTCAAAAATGAAAACAAAAAATGCACTAATGTAATATTAAAATAGACCATTATTATGTTTTTTATTTTAAAATTTAATGAAGCTCATTTTCCATGGCTTGTTCAATATGATTTTTTCTCCATAACATATAATGTCTCAAAAAATACACCTTTTTTCCACTATTAGGATTTTGAATTTCTAGTACCAAGTATAATTCAAGTATTGTTTTCAGTTTCACTTATAAAGAGTACCAATATATTTTGAATTTCTGCATTTAGAAAGGACAAAAAAATTATTAACCAGCTGAAACTTCTGCTAAAATATTATTCAAGAATCTAGTATTTGAAACACGTGGTAGCCACTAGAGAAGGGAAAAAGATAGTAGTTGGCACTTCATATACAAAAATCAGATGTACAATGCTAGACAAGTTCTTGGAACATAGACACATTCTCAAAATATCAAAAAAAAATGGTTTATTATTTCAGGGGGGTGATGTGGTGCAGGGAAGAAGAAATGTAGATATTCAAAAATACTTAATGTCTTCTTTTAGTGACTAAATAGGGAATAGACAAACAAAATTGTCAAGATAAAAGAATACTCACATTATCATAACTACTCTAATAGTGTTTCTTATTGGAAGCATCCTGTATTTTTCAAACCAAAGACACTACCCATGATGCCCACACGGCTTCCTAAATATAAATGTTTTCCTCAATTGCTAATGTAGGGGGCATTCTAGGATACTCAGTGAATCTACATGGAGATGTGTTGTTTTGGTTCTATGGAACTCGGTTGCAGCTTGACCAGTGGTTTCGGTTAAGGAAGGAAGCTCGTTTGCTAAAGGAACTCGGTGGAATCTATGGCGATTGGTGAAACTGGTACTCGGCGATGCTTGTGATGCTCAGTAGACATGGTACTCAGCAATGCTTGGCATGCTTGGTCATTTCACTGTTGTGAGGTTGTTTCATTGTTGCTCGGTAGTTGGTCTTACCGATTGGAATTCTTGAAGATTTGCTTGGCTGACTTGGTGCATTTATTGTTTGTAGCTTTTGTGGGATTCTCCTATGTCGATCTAGAGGCTGACATGTTGAATTAAATGTTTGTAAGGAAATTTGGGAGCCGGCTTGTATTGCATTTAATATTTGTTAAGGGAGTTAATGATTTCATCCAGCTGACTTGTGGCTGATGATTAGTATTTAAAGGGTGCTTGGGTAATTGTTTAGGCATTAGATGGGAAGTTTTGAGAATCACTAGTAAAGGTCGAAGAGAGGTGAAGTTGTTGAAAAGATCCTACAAGATCTTGTAGATCAGATTGATTTCTGATAGTTTGTGATAGCAGAGCTAGTGGTTGAGGCTTGGAGACAAGGATATTGCTTGGAGGCTTGCGAGCTCAAGTTTAGATCTACCTTAGGGTTTCCATCAATTACTGATAGTTTTCAGGGTTGAACTAGCTAGATTTGTCTTTGGATCTAGTGATCTTGCAGAATTGTTTCTGATTGTAATTGGCCCTAACCCAGAAGACCTTACAATCAGGCATGTCAATGAAAATCAGAGTTAAAAAATTGTTGTGTTGTTGATTATTCCGTTGTGTTGCTCTGAAGCTTCAAGGTTTGGGCATTCCTTAATTGGATCCACCATCCTTTGGTCTATGTCAGGTGGTATCAGAGTGAAGTTTGATCCTGTTGGAATGAGGGTTGATCTTGTGGAGTGAAGGTTGACCTAGCAAGGCTGATCTTGTGAAGTTGATCTTGTTCGTGAAGAGATCATATGATCTTAGTTGTGGATCTGTGGCACTAACTTTTGGAATCTTGCCCTAGTTGTTCGCAAGGTGACAGGATGTGATCTGACTTGCATACAACTTGGAGATTTTCACGAGGTGATCGGTGTAGGGTTTTTTGTTGAGGGTTTCTCTTATCTTTAAGGATGCTTCTGAGAAGATTGGACCCTAGAGTAATTGCAGATCTCTATGGTACTATGGAATCTAGGATTACAGAGAAGATGAAATCAGATTTCAGATTTTAGATGGAACTGATGAAGAATGACATGGTCACTGAGATCATGAGAGTTGTTGTTCGTGTATCTCAGAATGTTGGTACTAAAGATGGCTATGAGCAAGCTGCTAATGAATTTGAAGTTGTTGGATCTAGTGGTGATGACTGGAGAGACAAATTTGGTCAAGATAGGACTACTCGGTTACATAGATCTAGAGCTCAGTTAAGTAGTAGTTACTGAATGGAAGTCTCTACTTTCTCTGGTACTTTGAAACCTGGGAAATTTATTGAATGGATCGGTGAAATTGAAGATTCATTTGAGCTAGAAGAAATTGAAGATCCTCTTCAGGTGAGGTTGGCACAGACAAAGTTGAAAGGACATGCTGCTCTTTGGTGTAAAGAATTACAAAGAGAGAGAAGATGAAGGTGAAATGAAGATCAATCGGTGGAGGTTGATGGTGACTAAGCTGAAAGCTAAGTTCATACCTTCTGAATATGAGCTTGACTTATTTAAGAAATTGAAAAATTTGAAGCAGAAGGATTTGTCTATTGAAGATTACACTGAGGAGTTCTAAAAACTTACTATTCGTCTTGGACATAGAGAACTGGGTAAGGAAAAGGTAGCTCGGTATGTGAATGGTTTAAGATTCAATATTCAGGATGAGCTTGGTATGCTGAAGACTGACTCTATTGAAGATGCTTATCAATATGCTCTGAAGGTAGAAGATAAGTTGAAAAGGAAACAATATGGTAACTCCCAAGGGAAGGAAAATATTGATCACTCAGTGAAGGATAAACCAACTGATGCAGAAGATGAACAGAAACCTGTAAAATTGAAGAAGAAGACAAGTAGAGTTATCTTTAAGGGTACTTTTTATAACTATGGAGAGGAAGGACACCATTATTTTGAGTGTACACAAAAGAAGGTTGGTGACTCACGAACTACTGTGGTGAATGAGAACATTCAGAATGAACCTGAATCTGAGAACTTGCTAGCTCGGAAAACATTTCTTGGTACAAAGGATGAACCTTGTCAGAGGAGAAACTTGTTCAGGACTCAATGCAAGTATGGAGGTAAACTCTGTGATGTTATTGTTGATATTGGTAGTACTGATAACCTTGTTGCTAAGGACATGGTTCGAAAACTTGGTTTGAATAGAATGAGACATCCACATCCTTATCGGATTGGCTGGTTGCAAGATGATCATGCTCTGGAAGTTAGAGAACAATGCTTCATTGATGTTCATATTGGATAGTATAAGGATCTTATGTTATGTGATATTGTGGATATGAATAGTTGGCATATATTGCTTGGTAGACCTTGGCAATTTGATTGCAAAGCTATGTATGATTGTGTCAAGAATGTCTTTACTGTTGAGAAGGATGAAAGGAACTTTTACCTGATGCCTTTGATGGATACAACACTTGGTAGGAGAAGCCTGAGTATTGGTACCCGAGCTGATTTGGTAGATCCTAAAGGTATGGATGATCAGTGTGAAGGACAGACCTATGTATTGTTGAGAAAAGACTTGAAAAGATAGAGAAAGTTGAAGTGGAAGAGTATGCAAAGTGAAAAGATGGAGGACTTGTATGTGAAGAACCAGATTGGGATTTATGTGTTGAATCCTAGAAGATGTTCTTCTCACATATAAACATCTTTTCAAACTTGGTGTGTCTGATGTAGGGGCATTCTAGGATACTCGGTTAATCTACATGGAGATGTGTTGTTTTGGTTTTGTGGAACTCGGTTGCAGCTTGACCAGTGGTCTCGATTAAGGAAGGAAGTTTGGTCACTGAAGAAACTTAGTGGAATCTCTAGCACTCGATGAAATTGGTACTTGGTGATACTTGTGATGCTCAGTCGACATGGTACTCAATGATGCTTGGCATGCTCAGTGATTTCACTATTTCTTGGTTGTTTCATTGTTGCTCGGTAGTTGGTCTTGCCGATTGGAGTTCTTGAAGATTTTCTTGGCCAACTTGGTGTGTTTTTTGTTTGTAGCTTTTGTGGATTCTCCTATGTGGATTTGGAGGCCAACATGTTGAATTAAATGTTTGTAAGGAAATTTGTGAACTGACTTGTATTGCATTTAATATTTCTTAGGGGAGTTAATGATTTCATCTAGCTAACTTGTGGCTGATGATTAGTATTTAAAGGGTGCTTGAGTAGTTGTTTAGGCATCAGAGGGGAACTTATGAGAATCACCAGTAGAGGTGGAAGAGAGGTGAAGTTGTGGAAAAGATCCTGTGAGATCTTTTAGATCAGATTGATTTTTGATAGTTTGCGATAGCAGAGCTAGTGGTTGAGGCTTGGAAACAAGGAGATTGCTTGGAGGCTTGCGAGCTCAAGTTTAGATCTTCCTTAGGGTTTCCATCAGTTGCCGATAGTTTTCAAGATTGAACTAGATAGAGTTATTTTGGATCTAGTGATCTTGCAGAATTATTTCTGATTGTAATTAGCCCTTACCCAGAAGGCCTTACAGTTGGGCAAGTTAATGAAAATCAAAGTTAAACAATTGTTGTGTTGTTGAGGATTCTTTTGTGTTGTTCTGAAGTTGCAAGGTTTGGACTGTCCTTAATTGGATACACCATCCTTTGGTCTGTGTCAATTGCAACCAACTCTACTTCTTTTGTTTGATAATTTGATCAACTTTAAATCCTTAAAATTATTTTCTCAAAATGTATTCTTTCTATGTTGAAGCTCCACAAGGTGAAATAGGCAAATATGAACAAAAACTGACCAAAAAAAGTTGAAATTTTATTTCAAAAAGCATGGGTGTTATGTCCAAGTTCCTAATAGAAGAGTTTAAGCTTGAAACTAAAGAAACTTGGAGTAGGACTCAATTGTGTACTCTCTAAGACTTGGCCAAACTCATTGGAGGAGTCTAGTTAACTTGGCTTGTCCGGCTCAACGAGTCTAGAAATTGGAGAGCTTTACAGAGTACTTAGAGAGTCTTCAAACTTATGGAGAATATCCTATTTATAACCCATAAAATGTTGTAATTTTTCAAATATCCTAAGTGAAGCAGAAGAGAATGCCTAGTGTAGGGAAAAATAAAAAAACAACTAACTTTAAAACTTACATCTAATCAGCCACCATGCTACTAGAAAATCCTCCTAGTGTGGGCTTTCCATCATGGTAGATATCGTTGTAATTCCAAATCTTCTTACTGCAATATTGCTCCACTTTTCTTAGTGCAACTTAAAATGCAAATTTGGGTGGTTTCAACTAAAAGACAATGGCATAGACAAAAGTTAAAAAGAAGAGGATAAATGGGCTCCAATAGAAACAATTCTTGTTTTTGTCAAGATTGTACTCACCCTGGCAATTTTTAAGATTGTGCTTCTTTAAACCCTCATAATGATGCCCAAATATATGTATTTGGAAAATATTAGTAGAGAAAGTTGGAGGATGCTAAAGTGTTTATTGTTGGTATTGGTTCTCTGGGATGTGAGATGCTAAAGAACTTAGCCCCTCATGGGGGTCTCTTTTGGCAATCAAGGAAAATTGAACATAACAGATGATGATGTTATTGAGAAGAATAATCTTAGTAGACAATTTCTCTTTAGGGATTGGAACATTGGCCAAGGAAAACCAATGACATAACATCAAAAACAAGGGCAATCAGTTCACAATTTATGGTGGAGGCATTACAAAATTGTGTTAGCACAGATACTGAAAATATTTTTCATGATGCTTTCTAGGATAATCTTGATGTTGTTTTAAATAATTTGGGTAATGTAAGTTATATGATATATGTAGACTCAAGGTGTGTTTACTTTTGGAAGCCTTTACTAGAGTCTAGAACTCTAGAAACCACGTGCAGTACTTAGATGGTTATATTTCTCATTTAACAGAGAACTATGGAGAATCTAGAGATCTTCTAGAAAAACAAGATGGACTATGTGTAAAGTTCATTCATTTCCCCATAATATTGATCATTTTCTAGCTTGGTAAATTAGGTTGGAATTTGAAGGTCTTTTAGAGAAAAAACCTTCTGAAGTTAATACTTTTCTTTCAAATCCAGAAGAGTACTAAGAAGCAATGAAGTTAGTAGGGGATGCTTATGCTTGAGCTCTCTTGGAGCATGTAGTAGAGTATTTGATTACAAAGAGATGTGTAACCTTTGAAGGTTGTGTGGAATGGGAGAAAAAAGGTAATTCTTAATTTCAATTGAAATTGAATACACTATATCTCATTTTTTGTAAATTTGCATAGCTTTCAAAAAAGGATCTGTTTTCCACCTTTAACTGGACTCATTGATTAACCTTTTCCATTTACTTTTTTAATAGTAGTTCTCTTTAAGTACGATGGTGAGTAAGGTGAGCCCATTAATACTTGATATCAATGTATCTTGCAAGAATTGAGGATGTGTCAACTTCTCTTCATACTTAAGTTAATACATCCTACCAAATTCTTTCATATCCTTGTAATGTTTTGTATATATCTCCTCACAAATGCATACACTTTCCTTCACCTATATATATATATATGTGTGTGTGTGTGTGTGTGTGTGTGTGTACTTATAAGCTCGGTGAACAGATTGTATTCCCTTTGATCTATTCTTCTTAGTTCTACTCATTCACTTTTCTTTGCAATTCCAAACCTTCTATAAATATATACTTCCTAGTATTCAGTGTTGTTCCTCCTGTAGAATAACACTAACGCTATCTAGAAAGTCTCCCTCAATCCATAAATCTTACTTGTGGACAAATAAGTTTATGGATTTGCAATGGATCATTATTTTTTTTACA
>BSBK01004647.1:667500-700000 GCA_027943335.1 Chamaecyparis obtusa | reverse complement strand
ATTGATGAAAGAATTTATTAAGTGTTAACCACCTTTTATGATGCTTGATATGGTGGAGTAATCACTTACTCTCAACTCAGGAAGTTCCATATTATGGGAGTGGGAATACATGCTCTAGTCCTACTTTTCATTTAATAAGCAATGCAAAAAGGGATATGGAGTAGGTTTTTCTTGTTTTTTCTCTTTAATTTTTCTGAAGAAAGAGGCACGAGGAACCAAAAAAAGGTTAGATAGCTATTATAAAGGCAAGATGACAGTGTCTAAGAGAATTTCAAATAAGGAGAATACTTAGTCACAAGTACAAACAATTTCATTTGTATTTGTTTATTATATGGGATATGAAATATTCTATATATTTAGCATTGAAAGTTCTATCATTCCCTTGTAACATTTGACAAATTGAGTGCATACTTGATTTTCTTGAATATTTTGCATGCATCTTTGCACATACAACAAAGATGACGATGAAATATTTGAATACATTCCTTTGCATTCTATTGATTATGATCATATGTCAAGATTGATTAAAATAGGTATGTATATTTATATCACATGCTTATATAATGAACACATTTACAGATGTGTAGTTATTTTTAAATATGTTGATCTAGTGTAACTTCAAAAGTATCTAAAATAAATATAGGTTGAAAGCAGTTCTAATCTTTTAAATTAAATTTTCCAAATAAAGTTGTTGTAAGAGATGTTTTACAGTCATAGTAAAGACTTGCAAATATAGACAATGCTATTTATTATTTATTGTGCTAGACACGAAAGAGATGAAGAAGTTAAAAAAAGCAAAAGTAAGTGATGAAATATTTTTCCTCTTGGCGCTATGATGAGTTTGGGAGATGTACATTGGTTGCAGTCATAGGAAGTCACTGGTTTGGTTGTCATTGATGGAAACTAAGTCAAATCATTCATATATTATAATTGGTGAAATGGAAGAAATTAACTAAGTCCAAAAGATCAGTAGTTAGTGAGGTCAACAATATGGTAGCGGTCATTATAGATAAATAATTATGAGGTGCGATCACTGCTACAATATCAACATGGTTAGAATATAGTGTAGTTTTGACCACAACGCATTTGGTTGATCGGTGAGAGAGATTTTGTTGACACGGTCTTTTAGACAGGTAAGAACACTTGTGTTCTTGAGTATCAGTTGGAAGATTTCTGATCGGTAAGCGGTATAGTTGTTACGATGATATTTGGTGTTATGATGATGTGTAATAATGGTTATGGAATTGACGAGCTATCATTCTTGGGATCGATGCCACTATTTAATGAAGATTTAAGGTGATGCATTGGTGAAGTGAAAACATGTTTGACTACATTAGAGATATAACATGCAGACCTTATTTTGAGTTGATGCAATCGTAAGAAAATATATTTTACATTTGATTTATCATTTTGGTATGTGGTTATTGCATGGGAAAAGCATTTTGAATTTCATGTAGTCAGTGCAAGGAGTGTATATAAGTGGTACTACTCATATTGAGAAAAAAGGTTGGTTTTATGATGTTGTAAGGGTTCCGATAAAGATTGGTGATCATAATTACGGTTGCAATTAGAGATCTAATAGAGATAGAGTTGTGAACAGTTACAATGTGCATAAAATAGATTGGATCTGACAAGCATTCATTGCTACATATAGATCACTAATTTGTTCCCTAGCAGTTACAATAAGTGAATCCCTTAATAGGGTGAGCTCTAATAGGTTCCTCATTGTAAATCCCTTAACATAGTCTTTAAATCCTCATGTGAGGTAGATCTTAGCATATATTATTGTAATTCTAACAAGATACCAATCACTCCTAATAGGGTGAACCCTCAAAAAGGATAATTGTAAGCTCCTAACAGGGAAAACTCATTTTACTGCAGTAGTGATCTTGTGGGTGTCATCCCCACCGTGGTTTTTTCATCTAACCAAATGTTTCCATGCAAAAATAATTGTGTCATGTGTAATGATTTTTTGGATGTTTGATATTGTTATCTTTTATTTACTTACTTCAATTATATGCTTTATGATTTGGAAGTTATTATTAAATTTATTCAGACTAATGGTTGAATTAGTCCTAAATCTATTTGTACTGATTCACCCCCCTCTCAGTACCTAAAAATCCTAACAATTGGTATTAGAGCACTGGTCCTCTTGGTGATAAGGCTAATAGCTTGAGGAAAATATCTACAAGTATGAAGAATTAAAGGAATGAGATGGAACTTGAAAATGCACATAAGATGATCAATGAGTTGCAGGGTAAGTTGAAGAAGTCTCTCGCAAAAATAAGAGAACTTACTGAGAAGTTAAGTGAAATCCAGGAGTATATTGATCAACTATCAGAAGGATGTATGTATGAAGAATCTGAAGAAGCAATTGCAGATCTAATAGAAAATATCAAGAAACTCAAAGAAGATTTGACAAATTTGAAAAGAGAACTTGAAGGTCAATTTTTCAGAATGTGTGAAGACCAAGTGAAAAGAAAAAGAACAGCTGAAAATGCAAGGAGGGTTGTAGAAGAAGCTTAGAAACTTATTGAGGATGCATTGGAAGAAAGAGAGGAACAATTATTTAGAATATTTCAAGAGAATTCTATCATGCATGAGTGCCTTCATGATACATCTAAGGAGAATCAACAAATTCTGAGTGAAAATGAAAGACTCGGGGAGGAGAATGAAAAGTTGAAGAATGATTTGAAAATTGAGAAAGATGTTAATGAAAAGCTGAAGAAATATAATGAAAGCATTCAAAAAAATTGATGAACAACTGAAGACACAAAGACCCTATCAATCTTGGTTACATAGGTCAAGGAACATTTGAAATTGGTGTCATCCAAATCTGAACCTGAGAAACCCCAGACAAATCAGAAGGTGGATCCAAGAAATCCAAGTAAGAAACCTAACAAACCTACTTGTTATAACTATGGAAAGCTTGGTCATACTACAAATGTGTGTACAACCAACCCTGGGAATATACCTCATTCATTTTATGGTTATTGTTATAATTATCATAAGTGTGGTCATATTGCTTATAAATGTAGATTTAGATCTAGCAGTAGATCTAGTGGTGAGAGATTTGATGGATATTGCTACATATGCATGTAAAAAATATGGACAATAAACTAAGAATTGCAAGTCAATATATTGTTTTTTGATAATATTCACTTTTATATATTTATATTTGTTAATGTTGCATTAGGTCCACCCACCTAGGTTCTGTAGAGCCCAAGGTGAATGAGACAAACCTTATTTCTAAGGATTTCTTGAGTTGTTGGTAATTGATTTCAGATACCTATTGATAAGAAAAGGAAAATTCTTAGGGTAATCTTAAACATCAGTTGGAAACACCATGAAATGCTATGATAGTATCAAGTATTTTCTACTAACATCTGATCCTTTTATAAGAAAATAAATAACCTCAAAGATCAATAAATACATATTGTCATTAAGGAAACATCATGAGAGTGAATACCTTTTTGAATAGAAATGAAACCCCTATGAGTGCAACTACATCCTAAAATAGTAAACAATCCTCATGACAATCAATGCATTTGACAAAAACATGAGACTTCTAGCTCTAACAACAAATGCATTCTATATGAAAAATATTTGCATTCATACAATTTGAAAACCTACCTTTCATGAAGACCCTTTTCTTTAACGATTTTTTGGCACCTTTTGATGAAGATTTGTTGTTCTTTCTCATCTACATGCTTTCATATATGTTGAACATACATCTCTTTTGAATACACTTGTCTTCATGCATTTACATTGGTCTTTTAGAATCTTCGTAATTAACCATTGTTTGGGTGCTCCTTTGATTCTCATAGCTAATCCTTTGAAGAAATATAATCTCATCACTACTTTCTTCTAACGAAGAATTTGTTGCTCCTCATCTATACATTCCTTTCTCCAAATATTAATGTCTTTCTCCAAATGTATATGCATTTCTATATTGCAACGGTTGTACATTCACTTGGAGCGATGCTTGAATATAGATGTATTGTTCCTTGTTAATTTAATATTTTTTTTATTCATAATCAATAAATTTGAACTACATTTGGAACGTTAAATGATGATTTAAAAGAATTTAATGTCCTTTACATAGGCAAATTAAATTTTCTTGAAAGTTGTAGATGTTTTTGCAATAAACCATGCTCTCCCTACAATTGGTTCATAGGCATTACCTATAAGATGCATTTTCATCTTCCACATTTTATTTTTTAACAAATTGTACACATGAACAAGAACAAAAATAGAGTAAGAAAGAACAAAGTTTAGCTAAACATGAACAACAACAGGATAAATGAGATTTTTTGACAAGGTTTAATCCAAATGTAAATTGGATTTAAAATGAAAGGATCAGGCCCACAACCACCTAAGCAGTCAAGCTTAGTGTGTTATGTTTAATCCTTCTCATTTATATCGCTTCAAATTAAAAAAATTGGAGGTCTCTCCAAGCCATTTTAAATAATAAGGAAAATATTGGTCCTTTATTGGCTCAAGATGGACTGCTAGATTCATATTTTAGATAAAGGATATAGGAAATTTTACATGCTAGATGTGAATGATAAAATATTGACAGTTCATATGCTTTGGGTCTAGCCTAAATTTTATTGACTTCTCATTTTCAAAGGTGAAATAAACCAATATAATGGCCATCAAGATTTTCTCCCAACTCATAGAGAGAAAGTATGGCAAGATCAACAGAGGAAACTAGCACAAAGGAGGATGAATACATCATACTATCATATTGTGAGTGATAAAAAATAGCAAATAGAGAGGATCAACTAAATGATATATTCCAAATTGATGGAGATAGAAATAAATATGTGGTTTGACTCATTATAGGGAAACAAGGGCTTGCACAAGAAAATAGAAAATATTGAATTATTAGAGTGATTCACCTATAAAATAGCTCAAACCTCTATAATGAATGATTGATTTGTTAAAACCATCAAAAGATTGGTCAAACATAACTACAACACACCAACACTATAGAGAGACTAGGATGTTTTTGTCATCTCAATGAAAAACCAACATTGGAGCTTGTTGGTGATGCAATATGCATTTCTATAACCCTAAAGAATGATTGGTGTTTGAAATCATCACCATCATGTGTGATGAATTGGTTGAGAACAATATGACCACATATCCATATTTTGTAAATTTTCATCAAAATCTACTAACTCCAACCCACATTGTTATTGGAAGAGGTTATTAAAGGAATCAAAATCTTGATTTCTTTTTCTAAACAGCTAGGAACTAATCTAAATTACTTTGTTTTAATGAAATGGAAGCTAGTCCACTGGTATTAATTTACCTAAAAATAATAATAGTAGTTTATTTTTATAGTTCTCTTTTCTAGCAATTTAATATTGATAGCTATTTTTTCTTTTGTCACAAGTTTAATAGAACACAAATTGAATGATAATAAAATATTAAAATATAATTATATAATCATATAATAATAATAATTTAATATTAATTATAATATGGTAATTTTAAATAGCATAATAGACAAATGAAATAATTATTTCTATAATGATATCTTTGGCAATCTTTTATACATTTTTTCTAAATATAGATACGTACTTTTTTAAAATAAAAAATGAAAAATAACATGGTATACTACATTAATTGGTTGAGCACAATAGATAAAGATGATGATAGAAACTATCCATCAAAATTTAAACCTTCCAAAATACATTTGAATTAATCCTTAGCCAATATTAGATCTATTTTTATTTTATTTTATAAAGAATATAATAATAATAATAATAATAAATTCAATTCAATTTCTATGATATTTTTAGAGATCAATCCATAAATTCTCTTAAATATATAGATTTAGTTATGGTAGTTTTTTAAAATGAAAAATAAGCGGATATGTAAATTTCTAAATTTTTGAATATAGATTTAAATTGTATGTAAAGAGACATCAAATGTTTATTTTTATTTATTTTAGAGAAAAAAAGGTGAAGGTTCAAACTAGAAATTGTTTGTGTCACTTTCGTTCTGACTCATGTGTTGTCTAATAGATGCAAATTGTTTGTATGATAGACATGAATCAGAATAACGTTTAATAGACATTTGATTTTTCATGGCAATGTTTGGTAGAAGTTCGATTGTTTTGTAAACCTTGTGTGCAGTGATTGGGTTAATACAAGCACAATGTAGTCTTCTCTTCTTTAATTATTGATGAGATATAAATGCTTTTTAATTCTCTCTTTTGTTGAATCAACACAGTTTTAATTTATGAGATCCTTCTTTAAGGTTGAATGAATATTTTGAGGTAGATTAAGTTGCATACATTTTTGGTGGATTGAAGTGATAATTTGGCAAGGATTCAGTACCTTGCAAGATTTATAGAGGAACCTTCACTAGGGGATGTACCAAAACCACCATTTTCTCTTGGGGGATATACATGGTGTAGATCAAATCTATGATGAGTTTATAAACTAAAAATATGCCAAAACCAACTTTATTTTATTTAGTTTTTATTCAAAGGGTACAACTCAATGACATGAAATGAAGCTCAACACACTCCTTGAGGAAAGAGTAGAAATTCACATTGCATATAATAACATCCTAGTGCATTGTTATCTGATACTCCTAAGATTTTTTTTTGTTGTCATTATTTATGAGGAAGTTATAATATTTGTCAAAGTCATTTGGTATTGAAGAAAAGACAAGTCAGTAAGGCAAAGAAAGTCATTTGGTAAAGGAAATAAGTAGATAGGGAATTTTGGTAAAGAAGAAGTAAGCACGGGCATCGAGCAAGACAAAATTAAGCACTGAGAACCAAGTTATACCGAGCACCAAACCAAGAAGAGAACACACTTACCGAGTTAATGAAACTTTTTTACCGAGCAGAACAAGCCGACACCAGAAGGAATTTTAAGTACATTGAACCTGGACACCAAACAAAAAATGGTTTACCAATCTTGAGGAGATTGTATAACAGAACATTAAAGATTGAAATATAATGATTACACATTATTACAATGTGAGATTATCCAATGAGAATTAAGGATGAAATATGCATTGGAGGAGTGCCCAATGTTAGCACCGCTTGAAGGGAAGATTCTAGAACATCTAGCACCAGTGCCTTAAGAATTGTATATAAGAAGATCGGGGTATGAAGATCGGTATGGTGGTTAAGGATTATATGAAAAGAAATTGGAGATTGCATGTATGAAGAAGATTACTGAGAAAGTAAATAAGCAGTGAATCCACTGAGTAATAGAGCATTGAAAAACAATCAAAGATTAAGATCTACTGAGTACTGAATTGATAGTATGAAGGATACACAGTATGATTTAATGAGTCATTGGGAACACAGAGTTTGAATAGCATATGTTGATGCAAGTTTGACAAACATTTTAGTATTATTGATTAAAGAGTAATCATATTTTGTAAAGTCCCTTAACCAATCATATCCTAGCATATCTTAATTGTAAATCCTTTAACCAGGTGCAATTCTTAGATTAGAATTGTGAAATCTCTTAATAGAGTAGACTTAGCATTCTTTAGACTCTTAATCATATTAATACTCTTAAAGGGTAAGCTATCAGAAATAGCTAAGTATTGTAGCTCTAACCGAGAAAACTTCATCCTACAGTAGTGAAGCCTTGTGGGTCTCATGCCCACTACATTTTTTATCCTCTAACAAGGATCTCTGCAATACAAAATCAAATATTTGTGTTATGTGTTTATTATTACATGTTTTATTTATTTCATGTGATGTATGCAAATGTTAAGGAATCAGTAAATGATTGTGAAGAAATTTCAAATAAGTTTAAAAGTGTTTTACAGTACCGATTCGCCCCTCCCCTCTAAATACTTACCTTTCCACACTTAATCCAACAATTGGTATCAAAGCTCAGTCTCTTATTAAGGATTTTAGTCACTTGAGAGGAAAGATATGGAGAGATGGAAAGCTAAAAGTACAAAATAATAATTGACAGTATGGAAATGGAACTGAAGATGGCCAATGAGAAAATTGAAGAATTGAGTAGGAAATTGAAACATTCAATTGACAAAAGGAAAGAGCTTGCACATCAGTTGAAAGATACTCAAGATCAAGTTGAGGAACTTGAAGAATAATCAAAAGGAAGAATGTTTGATGAATATGATGAAATCATATCAAAACTATCTAAAAAGAATAAGAACCTAGTTGATCAAGTGAAAACACTTAAAAGAGAACAAGAAGCATATTTGGTAAGGATGTGTGAAATCATAGAACAAAAAGGAAAAGTTGGGGATGAAAAAAGAATTGTTGAAGAAGAGAGAAGGAAAATAAATACAAGACTAGATGAGAAAGATGGGGAAATAATGAGGTTGACACAAACTCGCTACAACTTGATAGATCAACTTGTTATTACAAATTAAGATGTTGCAAAGAAAGTTGGAAAAATTGAAGAACTGAGATCTGAGAATGAACATCTAAAAAATTATCTAAAATCTGAAAGAGATGCTAATGAAGTCCTGAAAAGAAATGAAAAAGCATTAAATATTCTAGATGAACAATGGAGAAATCAAAGGCAACCAAACAACACTTCTAGACTTGATTACAATGCAAATAGTACTACAGAGAAGGTTGAGTCTTCTAAACAAGCAACCAACTGAGATAAAGTTTCTACCTCACCAAAGTCAAAGAAGCCTACGTGTTATCATTGTGGGAAACCTAGACACGTAGAAAACATCTACAAAAGTAAGAGAGGTAATCCACTAAATTCTCCTAAGTTCAAAGGTCATTTTTATAATTGTAATAATTATGGACATAAGACATTTGAATGTAGATCAAGATTTATGAACACTCCAAGGAAACTAAAGGTTTTATGGCTACTGTAACAACTGCAAGAGATATGGTCATAAATCTAGAGAACGCAAATCACAAAGGAAAAATGAAAAATGGATCCAACAAATGTTGACAACAACCAACAAGGACCTACTATACCATAGGATTATAATACAAGGATTGTGTGTACTTCATGTGGTAGATGTATCATCTTAAAATGGAAGCACTTCCATGTTAAGAACGTTTAACCCTCAGAGTAGGTTTTTTGGGGTCATGTTGAATACCTTGAATGGGTCCTCAGCTTAGATCTATCTTTTCCCCTGATTTTGCCCCTTTTCCACTTTCTATCTGCATTTTTTTGGCATTCTGGACTAAGATCCTGAGGTTTTTGACCTTGAGGGTCAAGGATGACCTCATCCTTGACCTAGGGTCCAAATTTCAAGGTCCCATGATTTTCAGATGTCATGTTTCAAAAAGAATTGTTTTCCCACTTCCGGGTTGGCTATTTTGGTCTTCGAAGTAGTAAACTCTTAAATTGCATTTAATCTAGGTCCATTTCTAGGGGTTAAGGTTAATTGGGATTAATTCTCCAATGTTGGCCTCTCTAGAAGTTTGTGCCCTATATTAATATAAAAGGAAGCCTTCCTCTCTCATTTTCTCCATCTCATCTCTCATAATCTCTCAAGCTCTCAAGCAAGATCAAGCAATCATTTCATCAACCATTTTCAAGGAAGCATTCAAGTCTTCTTCTTCATTCATGTTCTCCATTGAAGATCAAGGATTCAAGCATTCAAGCCTTTGAAGGGATTTGGTTAAAGCATTCAAGATTTATCATTCAAAACCCTAGATCTAGTCATCATGGTGGTGTGATCTTCCTTCAAGATCCTTTGTTCATCTTCAAGATCTATTCATTATTCCCTCAAGGTGGATTCCAAGCATACAATCATGAAGGTTTTGATTTACATTTTTTAATGTTATGTCCAAGTTTTCATATCAACATACTTGTTTACATTTGAAATACAATTGCATATCTATTGAATATCATAGCTTCATTATTAGATCTACTTCTACTACTTTCTAGCATTCTCTATTTCAAATCCATTATTAAGATTGATCCCAAACCGGGGTTTGACAAAGGCAAACCCCTCATCCAAACAACAAAACCATTTTTCTTGGAAGCTGAACAGTGTGTTATCCCTAACAAGGGTTACTTTTTCACTTCTTGCATGATATCTCTTTGCATTCATCCCTTCCATGGCCTCATAGGAGCTATGACCTTCTTGGCTTGGACTGGGTGTTGTCTATGGATATTGTCTTGATGTTGAAGAAGGCTTTATCCATGTTCTTTTCTTTCCTTAACATGCCAAAATAGTATGTTTTTTCCATCTTAAGGAGGGGGGCATATATATAGCCTCCCTCATTCTATATTATGTATTGTTGTTTTAACCTTTTATTTTGTTGCATGCTAAATCTCAGAAGGTAACGCACATAAGTTGCTAAATCCTGAAGAGACACACATTTTCAATTTCAAATATGCTAGGTGAGGTAATCACTTTCTCCTTTCTCTCTTTTCACTTTCATTCTAGTAGGATTGGATCATGAAGCTATGTTATTTATAGTGTTTCTCTTGTCTTTCTTATGTAATCATTTATGCTTTTATGATAGCTTTCCAAATATGATATTAGTATAGGAAATATTTCTTAGCAAGGTTTCCTCTACTAGTTGATTTGGGTTTGTACTAACCCCTATTCTTTTGGTTTTCTCTTTTCACACCCTCATGCATGTGTGTTGAGTTAGAATCCTTAGCGTGGGAACTTGTGTCCTTAGCTAAGTATTATTTTATCTTGTTGTGAGTCCACTTGGATCTCTTCTTTCTTCTCCTTTACCAAGAGTTTACATTGAATCCATACTCTTGCTAAAGTGGGGGCTTAATGTATCATCTTAAAATGGAAGCACTTCCATGTTAAGAATGTTTAGCCCTCGGAGTAGATGTTTTGGGGTCATGTCGAATGCCTTGAATGGGTCCTCAGCTTAGATCTAGCTTTTCCCCTGATTCTACCCCCTTTTCCACTTTCTGTCTACATTTTTCTAGCATTCTGGACTGAGTGTTAGCACGTGCAAAAAATTTCATGGCTCTATCCCTTTTCCCCTGGGCTTTGTAGTTATTTTTAGGTCTCTGCCTTTAGCCCTGGTTCAAATTTTTGAAAATATAGCCATTGCATACAAAAACCTTTTGAAAAATCCTGCCCCTTTTCTAATTTTGTGTTACCTTTTCGGGTCACTTAAAAACTTTTAAATGCATGTGCTTTATATTTTGGTCGGCCCCAGTGTTAACTTTTCCTAAGTTTCTACCCCTGGTGAATTTAATATTTCCTAAAGCCTTCAGTGCCTTTTTTATTTTCCTTAAAGCCTAAGTCTCAGCGCTTTAATTTTTTCCTATGTTCGGCTTTAATTTTTTTCCTGGGCCCCTCTCTGACACCATCTCCATCTGATAGTCAGCATAAATTCTCATTGGATGTGTCAGAAGCTTGAGATCTTATGCTGATCATTGATCTTTTCTGATGACGTAGCCTTTCTTTTCACGCAGGTCCACTGCCAGGTAACCTGACTTGGTGGTATCTCATTGGTCGATAGAAGTATGAAGTGGAGTGCTATTAGTGGGACCTAGTTCCTAGGCTTGTCAGAGGGTCCTGATCCTATCAATGAATCGATGAACAATGTATGATCTCATTGAGTGTGTCAAAGGCTTAAGATCTTGCGATGGCCATTGATTTTGTTTTGTGTCAGAAGGTTGTCAGAGATGGGAGGAGATTCTTGATCTAACGGTGGGTGTGTAATCTGATATAATCTCAGATGGGTATGCGAACTTCAGACAGTCGTTGATCTTCCAGGTGGAGCCTTAGTGGTTCTGATAAATTTTTTGGCAGTCTGACAAATTTATGAAGGCTTCGCTCATTCGTGTGAAATAGCAGTAGTTCTCTAAGTGTTTTAGCAGTTCAGCGAACAAGTGTTCGCAGAATCGCTAAACTTTCTGGCAGATAGATAAAGTGTTTCATGAACTGGCAGTGACCTTTTGTCGCTAGCTCGCTAAATGTGGGACCAAGTTTAATGTTTTCTTGTGGTCGCCAGGTCGCGGAGTTAGAAGGTGGGTTAAGTTTTCTTTTCACAAATTGGAAATGCATTGTCACAGGGTCGCTAGAGGGTAAACCCAAGGTGGTAGTTGAGTTAAGATCATAAAAGACTGCGAAAGGGAGAGATCTCATGGTTGTGACTTAAAGTTGATTTGATTTTAAATGTTGACCGCTGATTTGTTACTAAAGCCATAAAATGACCATTGAAGTTCAAATTCAAATTTGCAGAGGGTTTCAAGCAACAAAAGGTACCAAAATTTATGGTTTTAATGGTTGGTTTCGATTGATTTGGTGGCACTGGTTGTTGCAGACTAGTTCGAGGGTCCCTATGGTAGGTGGCATGATGTTTTTTTACCAGGAGAAGTATGGTTTTTTGCTCAAGATATGTTTGCAGGTGGCTGATTTGATTGGTTTTCATGGCATTTCCTTGTTGTTTTGTACTTTCCTCATAGATTTTGATGATTGCAGATCTGTCTAAGATTCATTTTCTCTGGGTTGCTTGTGTTTATTCCCCTGTAATAAATTTTGATGTAGTTTTTGGTTGGTTGAGTTGTTGAAACCCTAACCCTAGTCACCTGAAGCTTGATGCATCCTTTTTGAGGATTCCAAGGTGACTAGGGGTATAAGAAGTAAGATGTTTTATTTTGAAAGAGTTCTGATCTTGATTAGTTCCAGGGAGTTGTAGTAGGCGGTATCATATTGTATTAGATTGAATAGAATTTCCTTGTAGTCTTTTGCAGGTTATTGAAGTGGTTTTCTCTCTACTCTGCTTTGAACATGTACATGATTCATTATACTTAATACAATTATTTCAAGCTTTCAAGTCTCTCCTTGGTGTCAATCTTGTGAATTCTAGATTTTCTGATCTATTACATAGGATTACCTTTGTATATGTTCTAGTCTTCAGTTCTTGATCTAGGATCAAGTGAAATATACTTTGGATACGACATAGAATCACTTTGATTTGTCTACAAAAGGATGTTATAAGTAGTGTATGGCCTGGAATGTTTGTATTTATGGCTATGAGTCTTACACAGTAGTTGGTTCATGTTCAATGTCTGTATTTGAGATTTGCCCAATGGATAATGGCACTAATCAGGGATTAGTATATTCAGTTGAGTTCAATACTTGATTGGCTCTTTTTTACTTCTTTCCATCTTCATATATCAACACCTTTTCAAGTTTTAATTGCATTTGGTTGATAGTAGTAACACCCCATAGTAATGGAGAGTCAATGAATGTGAGGTTAGCATTTAGCACTTTCTTACTATCCAATCTATTGTTTGGACCCAGTCTTTGGTGTGTGAAGTATAGTTTTCACTGGGTTAGGTGCACCCGCCTTGGTTTTGTAGAGCTAGAAGTGAAGAGGGTAGTCTTGTCCCTATAGTTGGTCTAGTTACCCTAAGATCCTTATACATTTTGGAACTAACCAATCCTAAAATCAATCTGAGGGTATATTGGAAGCTTGAGAGCATAAGCGTCCATTTTGAACACCAATAAGATGGCGACTCTGTTGGGGAAGTGTTACACAAGTCTATAGTAACCAGTAGGTCATCATTGAAAAATAGGGTTATTCTTGTCCCTTGTCTTATAGTCTCATTTGGATATTTGTTAAGTGGTATTGTAAGATTCCCAATATACTTGGGTGGAGACTCAAACATCTCTGCAGTAGTGCTAGTCAGTAGATTTTTATCAAATGAGTTATAGAGGTACTAGGTCCCGTAGGAATGAACATCCTAAAAACATAATGGAGGAAGGTATTCCAAGCACTTCTAGGCCTAGTTGGACAAGGAGAGGAAAGAAGAAAAGAAATCTTTCTCATACTTGGAGAAATAAAAGGGATACAAGACAAGAAACTCAAACCAAGCCTAGTCAAGAAGAAAATATTTTAGAATATGAAGAGGCTGTTGATTTGGGATTGAACCAGTATGAGGATGAATTTCAAGTGGGAGATGATGAGCCTGAGACTACTCTCCCTGAATCAGAAGAGATCTTTGAGGAGGTCTATGAATTGGAAAGAAGAGTCCAAGAACAAGTTTCTACCAGGCAACAAAGAGAAAAGGACAAAGAGGATAGAGTAAGACAAGCTATGATAAGGGCTGATCAGCTAAAGAGGTAGTTGTTAGATTTGGAGGTAGTTAATTTTGTCCCAGAGCCTGAAAGAGCAGAGGAATAGCCTATTATGTATAAAACACATGAGATAACTAGGCCTAGAGATAAGGGCAAACAAAAAACTATTGGAGTGCAGATTAGTGAACAGATTCATGTGGAAAACCCATTAGATCAAGGGTTGAGATTAGATGCAGACCTTGAGAGGGCTAGAAAAGAGAAAGAAATGTGGGCTAAAGAACTAGAAAAGGCAGAGTTGGAGGCTACTATTGTAGAAATGAGGAAGAAGATTGATTTTCTCAAGAATACCTCAGGACCTTCAAATGTTGCTACTTCTTTCTTGGGGCAAAGTGGAAATCATGGTAACCTTGCAGCTCAAACAAATGGTATTCTGGGTGCTGCTAAAATTCCTGATGGTTCAAACACAAGGACATCTACATCTCAAGGAATGGATCCGCCACATGGAGTTCCTATTCATGAAAGGTACAAACAACTTATTTTTTTTGGTATTCCTAGTTATCCTAATGTTATTCCTGATGAAATTAGAAAGAAACTCCCTAAGTTTACTGGAAACAATGTCATTACATGTGAAGAACATCTAAAAATTTTATGGATGTAATAGATGATTATAATGTTGAGCCTGATGATGTTGTAATGAAGTTATTTGTACAATCTCTGACCGAGGATGCTAGGGATTGGTTTAGAGGATTGGCCCATGCTAGTATACGATCTTGGAATGAATTTAAGAATTGTTTCAAAGAGCATTATGGAGATAAAACAAATGAGGGTTTTATTTTGAATGAATTCAATAACATAAAAAAAAATCAGAATGAAGAGGTCCTTGAATTTAATATAAGATTCCAAAAGGCTATGCATAGGCTACTGCAAGTTATCAGATTAGATGATAGGGTGTGTCTTGTGACATACTTAAATGCTTTTGATGCAAAGATGGGTTACCTCTTAAGGGATAAGAACCCTAGAAATCTTGGGGAGGCTTACAAGTTGGCTATCAACATAGAAAGTAATAGAAGAATATCAAGAAATTAGGGAGAAGAGATGATTATAGGCCTCAAGTGCAAAACAAGAAAGAAATGGGAAAGTCTGCTAATTTTAAGCCTAAGGAGGAGGACAATCTAAAGAAGATTCTAAGTGCTTTAGAGAGTCTAAAGCCTGATGAAAAAAGAAACAATAAGGTTGCAACAAATGACAGGAAAGCTTCAAGTAATTTTAGCAGGCAACCAAGAATGCAGAATTACCCATACAATACTCAGTGGAAGGATGGCAAGCCCATTTTTCCAGTTAAAAGGGATAGGCCTAATGATAGGATTCCTGACCCTTTGCAAAGAAATTCAATTAACATGAATGATGATATCCAATGGTGTATTGTTTGTCAATCTCCTCATAGTCCAGAGCATTGTGTTATTGCTTTGAATTTACCTGATAACCAAGAACAAGATGAGCAGTATGATAGGAGTGGTTGTGAAGTGACTTCTTCACATGCATGGGATGAGGTTGACTCTACTAATGATGAGGAGGAAAAATTTGATGATGTTGGATGTGGTGCAGTGAAGTGTGAGGAACATGTTTCCTTAAGGAGACCCTCTGATGAGGAAATTGCACAAATCACTACAGACATGGTCACTCAAGCTAGGAGTAATTACAATTTGAGAAGCAGGACAGTTGGAGGCACAAGTGGTAAACTAGGTAGCATGTTTATCAAGAATTCTGAAAGGAACACACAACAACATGAGGAAAAGGAAAAGGGTGTTGGTGTTGTCAGTCAGGTTAAAATAAAAAAGAAGAGTGGGCCTACTACAATACCTAAGGGTAAAGTAAGGACACCAGAAGTAGCTATCCCCATACCTCAAAAGGAAGATGAATTTGTACAAAAGAGTAACTCTGACTTGATTGTCCAAAAAGAGGATAAAGGTATCTCTGAGATTAAGGAAGATATGGGCAACCATTCTTATGTTCCCATTGATATGACTAAATTGTTTTCACAAATAATCGTCAAGGTTCCATTGTTAGAAATGATGAGAATAGAAGAGCACAAGGTCAAGGCCTTGGATTGGGTAAATGGTGCCTCTTCCATAAAGGTCCAAGAAATGAATAGAGGTGACAAGCATGTGGCTACTTTAGATGACACACCTGATAGTAAAAATGAAGAAATTGTCTCTGAGATTCCTCAGAGGTATTTGGATACAAACATTGTAAATACTGCATCAGGGATAGTTGATCCTTTTTTCTTGTCCCTTATGATAAATGGAAAAATATTGAAGAATTGCATGATTGATTCTGGAGCATCAAACACTATCATGCCTATAGAGATCATGAAGTTACTGGGACTAAAGGTTGATACACCTCATGGAAGATGCCAAGCTATGGACTCAAGAGAAGTGCTAGTTATTGGTACCATTAAGGCTTTGCCTTATAAATTAGCCACATTTCCTAATAAACAATTAACTATGAGTGTTCTTGTAGTTGACATTCCCCCCCAATATGGAATGTTGTTATCTAGAAAGTGGAGTACCTCCATGGGAGGAAGTATTCAATGTGACTTGTCCTTTGCCACTTTTAACATTGAAGGTGAAAGTGTGAAAGTTTCAAGGGAAGCTAGAACTCCACATATGATTGAGGAAGATGAAGAGGACAATATGAATTGTTTTGTGAACACTGGCATTGGTTCTTTCCAAGTTCAGGAGAGAGAGATGCAAGAGAAGGTCAAGCCTATCTTTCTGGCTGATGATAAGAGTAACATGGCAGAAGGTAATGTATTATGGACCCTATATTTTAATGGAGCAAGTTCAAAGGAAGGTGCTAGAGCAGGACTGCTATTGATATCCCCAAGTGGTAAGACTTTTAAGTTTTCTTTCACTCTCTTGTTCCCTTTCACAAATAATGTTGCTAAATATGAGGCCTTACTGATTGGTTTGAGACAAGCATCAAAACATGGAATCAAACATCTTAGGGTGATTGGTGACTCTGAGTTAATATTTTCTCAGATTAGATCAAAGTATGCATCAAAGAATCAAAGGCTGAAACAATATAGAAATGCTATTTGGGATGAAATTGAAGGTTTTAGTGCCTTTGGTATTGATTGGGTGGATAGAAGCCAAAACAAGATGGCTAACTTACAAGAAAACATAGCATTAAGGCTAGAGGATATTACCTTTGCAGGGATATCCAAAATTGAGTGCAAGTCTTGGCCTTCTATCCCAGACAATGTTGAGAATTGGCAGGTATTTTCTGATGATCAGGATATACTAAGATTTTTGCAATGTGAATCTCATTTTGATGGTCAGGAGATGGATTTCAACACTTTTGTTGACATCAAAAATGGAAAAGAGAATGTTCTTGGGAAGGAAGTTTGTCAATTAAAATCAAATAGGATCCCGAGGGGACTGGTTGCTCTTGAGAGGGAATTTGATGGTAAAGAAAGGACTTGTTTTCCTAAATTTGTTGATAAGATAAATGATTTGGAGGAAATAAATTTAGGAACAAGTCAAATACCCAAAAATGTTTACATAGGTAAATGTTTATCCCAAAGAACTAGGAATAATCTGATTGATCTTCTCAAAAGATTTAGACATGTCTTTGCATGGTCTTATGATGATTTGAAAGCCTATAGAGAAGAATTATTCCAGCATGAAATACCATTGAAGGAAGGCACTAAACCTTTTAGGCAGAAATTAAGGCTTGTGAACCCTACTTTGGCACCAAAAATGCAAGATGAACTTAAAAAGATGATGGATGTTGGCATTATTAAGCTTGTCAGACATTCTACTTGGGTGTCAAATTTGGTTCTAGTTAGGAAGAAGAATCGTGACATTAGGTTATGTGTTGATTTTAGGAATTTGAATGTCAATTCTTTGAAGGACAATTATGGTTTGCCTAATATGAAGAATATGTTGCAGAAGGTTACTGGATCAGAGTTAATGTCCATGATGGATGGTTTCTCTGGATATAATTAGGTCATGGTCAAGGAATCAAAACAATTTAAGACTGAATTCACTACCCCTTGGGGAACATATGTTTATGTTAGAATGCCTTTTGGTCTGACAAATGCAAGAGCTACTTTTCAAAGAGCTATGGATGTAGCCTTTGCAGACTTTATAAATAATTTTCTAGTGGTGTACCAGGATGATCTCACAGCATATTCAGATAAGGAAAGTCAACATTGTGAACATCTTGAGAAAATTTTTATTAGGGCCTTGGAGTATGGGATCTCTTTGAATCCAAAGAAGTGTTCTTTTGGTGCTGTGGAAGGCAAGCTCTTAGGACATATTGTGTCCAAGGATGGAGTGAGAATTGACCCTGAAAGGGTTATGGCTATAGATAAACTTTCACCACCTAGAAATGTTAAAGGAATACAGTCTTTCTTTGGGCAGGTAAATTTCCTAAGGAGATTTGTTACAAATTTTGCAAAAATCAGTATCCCTATCTCTAGGATGTTGAAAAAGGAGGAAAAGATTGAGTGGAATGAAGAAGCAGATGTATCTTTCAGAAGTATCAAAAGGTCCATCAGGGATGCTCTAGTTTTAAGGACACCTAATTATGGTAAGCCCATGCAGATATTTTCTTTTTCTTCTTATCATACGGTTGTCGTAGTTTTATTACAAAAGAATTCAGATGGATATGAACAACCCATATCATTTTTTAGTAAATCCTTACAAGCATCAAAATTGAAATATGATATTACTAAGAAACAGGCTTATGCCTTAGTCAAAGTAGTCAAGGCTTTTAGATGTTATCTTGTAGGAGCTAAGGTAGTTGCTTATGTTCCTAGTGCTACAGTTAAGGATATATTGGTGCAACAAGAAGTTTCAAGAAAAAGATGTAGATGGATCAATAGGATCCAAGAATTTAATATTGATATCCAAATTACAAAATTGGTAAGAGGCTTAGGTCTTGCAAAGTTAATGGCACAAAGCAATTTAGTTCCAAATCATGTGAATGTGTTAGAAGAAGAACAAAGGCCATACATTTGTGATATGGATTATTGTGATTGGTACAAAGATGTTATTGGCTACTTGCAAAAATTGGTCCTTCCCCCCGAGATGGATGAAAATAGAAGGAGAACTATCAAGTTGCAATTTGCAAGGTATGCCATTATTCATGGTAAGTTGTGGTGGAGAAGTAATGAAGAAGTATTGCTAAAATGCATAGACCATGAGAGGTTTGAGGCTCTGTTAAAGGAAATTCACCAAGGTGTGTGTGGAGGACATTATATGGCAAAGACCACAGCCCACAAGATCCTTAGGTCTGGATTTTGGTGGCCTACTTTTTTTAAGGATACCCATCAGTTTGTAAGAAAATGTGATGCATGTCAGAGATATGCTGGAAAGTTGAAGTTTAATGGAAATTTACCACTTAGACTTGTTGCAGTTCAGGCTCCATTCCAAAAGTGGGGTATTGACTTCATTGGGGAAATTCCAAATAAGTATAGTGGTGGACATTCTTACATACTAGTGGCAAAAGACTATTTTACTAAGTGGGTTGAAGCTATCCCCACTAGAAAGGCTACTAGCAGAGTGGTGATAGATTTTATGATGCAAAACATCCTTACCAAGTTTGGTTGCCCAGAGGTAATTGTGGCTGATAATGCAATGTGTTTTAGATCACAGGAATTTAGTGATTTTTGTTAGCAATATGGGATACACATTTCATTTTCTTCTCCATATCATCCACAAGGAAATGGCCAAGCTGAGTCCAGTAATAAAAGTTTGATTAAGATTCTCAAGAGAGTGTTGGACAAAAATAAGAAAGCCTGGGACTCAAAGTTATGGTGGGCACTGTGGGCTGAAAGGGTAACTGTAAAGAGGGCCATAGGTTGTGCTCCATTTGATTTGGTATATGGAATAGGTGCTAGATTGCCTTAAAATAATCTATTGTAGATGTAAAAATTTATCCAATCATATGATGAAGACTTGAATGATGAAATGAGAGTAAGAATGGATGAACTGATCCAATTGGAAGAGGTAAGGAGGGATGCACATGAAAGAAATGAGGCATTGTAGAGACAATGTAAGAATTTGTTTGATAGGAAGGCCACCCAAAGAAGTTTTGAAATTGATGACCTCATCTTGATGTGGAATGCAAGGTTGGAAGATAAGGGGAAACATGGAAAGTTTGATCCAATTTGGTTGGGCCCTTATCTTATTGAAGGCAAATGGGGGACAAATTCTTATGTTTTGAAAGATTTAACTGGTGGTACTTTGGAATTGCCTGTTCATGGACAATTCCTAAAGTTTTACTTCTCCTAAAGTATCTTTTCCATGAGCAGTACTTTAGGTTTTCCCTTGTGCAGTCATTTGTTTTTTCTTTTTGTGTGTCAAAGTTTTGAGTTGGTCTACTCTTCCAGGAGATTCTAGCTTGCTCGTTGTATCTGCAAGAGATACATGTCCCCGAGCATGAGCCACTATTAGCATGTGCAAAAAATTTCATGGCTCTAGCCCTTTTCCCCTGGGCTCTGCAGTTATTTTTAGGTCTCTGCCTTTATCCCTAGTTCAAATTTTTGAAAATATAGTCGTTGCATACAAAAACCCTTTGAAAAATCCTGCCCCTTTTCTAATTTCGTGTTACCTTTTCGGGTCACTTAAAAACTTTTAAATGCACGTGCTTTATATTTTGGTCAGCCCCAGTGTTAAATTTTCCTAAGTTTCTACCCTCGGAAAATTTAATATTTCCTAAAGCCTTAGGCACCTTTTTTATTTTCCTTAAAGCCTAAGTCTCAGCACTTTAATTTTTTCCTATGTTCGGTTTTAATTTTTTTCCTGGGCCCCTCTCTAACACCATCTCCATATGACGGTCAGTGTAAATTCTCATTGGATGTGTCAAAAGCTTGAGATCTTACACCGATCATTGATCTTTTCTGATGACATAGCCTTTCTTTTCACGCAGGTCCACTACCAGGTAAGCTGACTTGGCGGTATCTCATTGGTCGACAGAAGTATGAAGTGGAGTGCTATTAGTGGGACCTGGTTCCCAGGCTTGTCAAAGGGTCCTGATCCTATCAGTGAATTGATGAATGGCGTATGATCTCATTGAGTGTGTCAGAGGCTTAAGATCTTGCGATGGTCGTTGATTTTGTTTTGTGTCAGAAGGTTGTCAGAGATGGGAGGAGATTCTCAATCTAATGGTGGGTGTGTAATCTGATAGAATCTCAAATGGGTATGAAAACTTTAGACAGTTGTTGATCATCCAGGTAGAGGCTTAGTGGTTCTGATAAATGTTTTGGCGGTCTGACAAATTTATGAAGGCTTCGCTCATTCTCGTGAAATAGCGGCAGTTCTCTAAGTGTTTTAGTGGTTCAGCAAACAAGCGTTCGTGGAATCGCTAAACTTTCTGGCAGATAGATAAAGTGTTTCACGAACTGGCAGTGACCTTTTGTCGCTAGTTCGCTAAATGTGGGACCAAGGTTAATGTTTTCCTATGGTCGCCAAGTCACGGAGTTAGAAGGTGGGTTAAGTTTTCTTTTCACGAATTGGAAATGCATTGTCACAGGGTCGCTAGAGGGTAAACCCAGGGTGGCAGTTGAGTTAAGATCATAAAAGACCGTGAAAGGGAGAGATCTAATGGTTGCAACTTAAAGTTGATCTGATTTTAAATGTTGACCGCCGATTTTTTGTTAAAGCCATAAAATGACCATTGAAGTTAAAATTCAAATTTGCAAAGGGTTTCAAGCGACAAAAGGTACCAAAATTTATGGTTTTAATGGTCGATTTCAATTTATTTGGTGGTGTTGGTTGTTGTAGACTGGTCTGAGGGTCCCTGTGGTAGGTGGCATGATGTTTTTGTACTAGGAGAAGTATGGTTGTGTGCTCGAGATATGTTTTTAGGTGGCTGATTTGACTAGTTTTCATGGCATTTCCTTGTTGTTTTGTATTTTTCTCACAGATTTTGATGATTACAGATCCGTCTAAGATTCATTTTCTCTGGGTTGCTTGTGTTTATTCCCCTGTAATAAATTCTAATGTAGTTTTTGGTTGGTTGAGTTGTTGAAACCCTAACCCTAGTCACCCGAAGCTTGATGCATCCTTTTTTAGGATTCCAAGGTGACTAGGGGTATAAGAAGTAAGATGTTTTATTTTGAAAGGGTTCTGATCTTGATTAGTTCCAAGGAGTTGTAGTAGGTGGTATCATATTGTATTAGATTGAATAGAATTTTCTTGTAGTCTTTTGCAGGTTATTGAAGTGGTTTTCTCTCTACTCTACTTTGAACATGTACATGATTCATTATACTTAATACAATTATTTCAAGCTTTCAAGTCTCTCCTTGGTGTCAATCTTGTGAATTCTAGATTTTCTGATCTATTGCATAGGATTACCTTTGTATATGTTCTAGTCTTCAGTTCTTGATCTAGGATCAAGTGAAATATACTTTGGATACGACATAGATTCACTTTGATTTGTCTGTAGAAGGATGTTATAAGTAGTGGATGGCCTGGAATGTTTGTATTTATCGCTATGAGTCTTAGATAATAGTTGGTTCATGTTCAATGTCTGTATTTGAGATTTGCCCAATGGATAATGGCACTGATTAGGGATTTGTATATTCAGTTGAGTTCAATGCTTGATTGGCTCTTGTTGACTTCTTTCCATCTTCATATATCAACACCTTTTCAAGTTTTAATTGCATTTGGTTGATAGTAGTAATACCCCATAGTAATGGAGAGTCAATGAATGTGAGGTTAGCATTTAGCACTTTCTTACTATCTAATCTGTTGTTTGGACCCAGTCTTTGGTGTGTGAAGTATAGTTTTCACTGCGTTAGGTGCACCCGCCTTGGTTTTGTAGAGCTAGAAGTGAAGAGGGCAGTCTTGTCCCTATAGTTGGTCCAATTACCTTAAGATCCTTATACATTTTGGAACTAACCAATCCTAAAATCAACCTGAGGGTATATTGGCAGCCTGAGAGCATAAGCATCCATTTTGAACACTAACACTAAGATCCTGAGGTTTTTGACCTCAAGATCAAGGATGACCTTGAGGGTCAAGGACAACCTCATCCTTGACCCAGGGTCCAAATTTTAAGGTCCCATGATTTTCGGATGTCGGGTTTCGGAAAGAATTATTTTCCCGCTTCTGGGTCAGCTATTTTGGTCTCTGAAATGGTAAACTCTTAAATTGCATTTAATCTAGGTCCATTTATATGGGTTAAGGTTAATTGGGATTTAAGTCTCCAATGTTGGCCTCTCTAGAAGTTTGTGCCCTAGATCACTATCAAAGGAAGCCTTCCTCTCTCATTTTCTCCATCTCGTCTCTCATAATCTCTCAAGCTCTCAAGCAAGATCAAGCAAGCATTTCATCAACAATTTTCAAGGAAGCATTCAAGTCTTCTTCTTCATTCAAGTTCTCCATTGAAGATCAAGAATTCAAGTATTCAAGCCTTTGAATGGATTTGGTTCAAGCATGCAAGATTTATCATTCAAAACCCTAGATCTAGCCATCATGGTGGTGTGATCTTCCTTCAAGATCCTGTGTTCATCTTCAAGATCTATTCATTCTTCCCTCAAGGTGGATTCCAAGCATACAATCATGAAGGTTTTGATTTACATTTGTTAATGTTATGTCCAAGCTTTCATATCAACATACTTGTTTACATTTCAAATATAATTGCATATCTATTGAATATCATAGCTTCATTATTAGATCTACTTCTACTACTTACTATAATTCTCTATTTCAATTCCATTATTAAGGTTGATTCCAAACTAGGGTTTGACTAAGGCAAACCCCTCATCCAAAAACAAAACCATTTTTCTTGTAGGTACAATTATAGGATGGTGAATTAAAGTGCAGATCTGGATACCCTTTTTGGTGAATTTCTGGGATCCGTGAATAGAATTTCCATCAGAGATGACCTTCAATGAGGGGTAGGATCCCACCCTATGGTAAGACCTTGCCCCACTATCTAGGTGAAGGATGACCTCACTCAGATTAGAAAAAGATTTCTGGGTTTTTTAGATATCGCAGTTTCGGTTCAAGATAGCAAAAATCAATAGTTTCTAAGACTATTTGACATGGTTTTTAGCAGGTTCCTTTCGGAGGTAAGTACCTTTATTTCTTCATTTCAATACTTATATTCTCATATTTACATTCCATTCCCTTACAATTCAAATGAATGAGTAAAATATGGGTTTAGGGTCTCTTTCATATGCATTATTATAAAACCCTATTTGAACCATATTTTCAAAGAGAGATTCCAAGAATTCAACTGAGAATTCCTAACATCTACAAGATCATTTGAGGTATTTCTAGTGTTTACTAAGTTGAATTCATATATTCTATTTACTATTCTATTTGAACCCTAGAGTATCTGTTGAAGTATTTTGATATTATAATGGTACCCAAGTTGCAGAAACCATTCGGAGTTGAGAAGATAGACCCTATAAATCTGAAGTATAAGCTTTCTCCTACCATTGTTGCAGAAGTAGACAATCTTTTACTTTTTCCCAATTATGGATATATGAAATTAACTTGAAGCTTGCATAAGAAACTAAACTAAGTAAACTAAATAACAAGCATAACAATAAAATGAATTAACTCATAACACCATGTTTGTTCTCGAGGAAACCCTGGCCAAGGAAAAACCTCGGTGGGGATGGTACCCACAACTGATCCACTAATCAAAAGTATATGGTTAAGGATGTTGACCCTATTAGGAGTCTGTTACATACATATAGTGTCTTTGTCTTGGTTAAAGGACTTTAGGCCTTGTTAGAAGCCTCAACCCTATTAGGAGTTTCTATTACAAAACAAGATGTTTGCAAGATGAGCTCACTTCCCAAACATGCAATCTACAATGATAGCTTCAGATACAAAGGTAAGATACTGCTGTCGAATAATTGTATTATTATGATCTAGCTTTGTAGGCTCTTCACTCTAATATACATTACTTGCTTCTTTTCTTCTTAAAACATACAATTTCGCATCATATATCAATTTCTTACAATTTCATCATACTACATACTACTTCGCATTACATTATTCTTACTTATATACAAGCTATTACAAAATAACTTCATGTGAGCTTACAATATATTATACTCTCCAGAAAATATAAATTCCTTATATGTTTCCTTATGGTTAACATCTAGGATGCTGTCCCTAATTATTTAAGTCATTTTTTTGATAAACAAAATAATCCCTTAACTCAATATAATCATATTATGTCTTCTGCTTTGTTTTGGTCGGCTCAACATTGTCTCTATAAAATATTAATATCTTCTTTTGTACATGTTTTAAAGACTCGCGCTCTTAGATGTAGCTTAGATATACATAGAATGATCCATGTTCAAGTGTGTATGCCCTAAACCTTCTTCTGTGAACATCGCTAATAAAAACTATCTTTGTGAAGACTGGTAATCATTGTTATACTTAGACAATTTTCAAGTGTGCTCATATAGAACTTCTTCCTCTGATCATGTTGTCTTAATGCTGAGTATATGTTTCCACAATGACAACATTTTGATATCCTACTTAGCCAAATTTCCAACAACCTCCCCATTTGTCATTGGTGGAAACATATGGGAAAATTGGCTAAGTCCCAAAAAAATTTATTGCAAAATTCAAAAAGTGTAACATATGGCCATTACAAAAATTTCTAGATCATACATGTCTATACATGTCTACTTATTTCTCCAAAATGATACTCCCCCTAATATTATACTTCATACTATTCTGCATATCTATATCTTCTATATATATTCAATTTTCATACTATATTACTCCCCCTTTGACAACAATGACAAAGGTGTCAATTATAAATAAGTATGTCAAAATTTGTTTTACCTCCTTGATCTTAATGCTGCAAAGCTGGAAGACTTGCTACACAATCTACAAAATTTTGTTTCATATTTTCTATTTCCTTGTCCCATGTCTTCTTTACTGAGTTAGAAACGCTAAGTAATGTACATAGTCCATAAGATACTATCTCAACTTTCTTAAGGTTTGCATATGCGAACTTTCCATATGATTTATTTAATGAAAGACATTCTTCTAGTTAATTTTCCACATTACTAATCTTCAGTGATAGATGCTCTTTGAGTAGAGCGAATCTCTTCAATTTCCTCTCTTTTTCATCCTCAAGAAGTCTTATTTCATCATAGATTTTGCTTTCTTTCTTCTCAATATCTATGATTTTCACATTAGGACTACAAATTATTTACTGTCGCTTGCAACTCTTCTGCCTTATTCTTCATCTTCTCTAATATTTCTGATGTGTGGTTGTGGGATAGTGTACACTATATGTACAATGCTTTTCATCTATCTAAACAACTTCTCAACTATTTTATGCATATATCCAAGTTATCCAAATCATTTCTAATGTTATAACAAGCAACTTGAAATAATTGTGCATCATGGGCTGCTTGAGAGCTTTGACTGATTCAATATCTGACAAATTAGTGAATTCAGTGTCAAAATCTTTTATTACCTCTTTATCTTTAGCTTGGGGATCAACCTCACTAACTTGATTTGATATCACTCCTTGAAGTTTGTTGGTTACTTCAAGTAATATTCCTTCCAAGATTTTTACCTTCTTATTCTTTCCAATTATCTTATTTAGGGATGAGATCAACTCTATTTGATCATCATCGTCAACTTCAACTCCTAAGCTTGCAAAAACTGATTCAATAGGTGGTCTAGATGAAATTTATGTTGTGCTCTTAGTCTATGAAACAATTTCAATCTTCTCTTCTTGCACCGCATGCTCCTCTTCTTTTATTTTAATCTCAATTTATTCATTTTTCTCTACTAATCTTGTTTCTATAACTTCTTCTTTATTTTCTACTTCATCCTTCTACTCATAAATTTATATCAAATTTCCAACGTTAGCTCCTTGATCATTAAATGGATTTTCTTCTTTGTCTAAGGTAATGTTTATGCCTTCAATATTCATAGGCTCATCTTCAATGTTGATGGAGGGTGTCAGAACTAGCATTGATTCAATTTGTTGTTCTACTTCTATTGCATGTTCAGACTCACTGAATATTTCTCCCAATCTAGAGGTCATTACCTTTACAACTGCTTCCTCAGTTTCTCTATTTATCTCTTCATAATTACCTCACATTACCAATACTGGCCTTCTTTTCCTTCTCAAATGTGTACTTAGGTTCTTCATGATTTCTTTGAAGTTATCTTCATCCTTAATCTCACAAAGTTTCCTTACATACCTTTCTCTTATGCCTTTGTCCTCTTTTATAGCTCTCTTCTTCATGATTACCAACTTCTCATATAAGTTATTAGGAATCTTGCCTTTTATATCTTCAAACTTTTTGTCAACGAGAATCATATGTCTAACAACTGCATTTTGAAGATTCATCTTCTCAAAGTTGTTATACATTTGATAATACTTGTTTATTTTGATGAAATCCCCTTCATTTATGATCAAAGGGTTTACTTTGTCTATCTTATGCTTCCATTGTTTCTTTTTTTTTTTGCCTGCCTCTTCATTTGTTTGTGGCTTCTCTACTGATGTCCTTATCCTTTCTACTAGAGAAAAGATAGTTTTCTACCTCTTTCCCGGTCTACTTGCCATCTCTTTAACTCTCTTAGTAGGTGTAGTGGAGGAGAATCTGGTGGATTTCCTTACTCCTGGCTCATCCAATTCTACAATCTCTTCATCAATATCTTGAATATCTTCAACAGGGGCTTCATGGGTTGTCAAGGGGTAATTGTTGATGTTGTTTGCTTCATAATGATAAATTCATGTTCGTTCATGCATATATCCTTTAATATTTTCTTAATTGTGTTATATACTCTCTTCTTTTCCAATTTCTGCACCTGTGACTGTTGTGTTGTATTGAAGTTTTCTTCATATATTCCAAATATGGAACTCTTTGCATCCAAATTTCTTTTAAGTAACATGTTCACATAACCTTCAATTTCTACTTCAGATATCTCATACTCAAGAGGATCTACAAACTCTATATTTGGCTCAATTGCTTCAATGTAGGTAAAGTCTATGTCCACTAAGAAGCATATTTAATCTTTATATTTTTCAAAAATAGATGGTGGAATTCTTGATCTTTTTCTCATTTCATTTTGAAAGGTCTTTATGACAAGATTAGCACTCTCATTTACTTTATCAATAGGATGTCTTAAGTACACTTTTTTTTTTGTGTCTATTGAATTTCTTCCATCATTCTAATCATCTCCAATGTTGTAAGGGAATCTTCTTAAAAGATGGAAAAACATGCAAGTGATCAGGGATGAGAATCTAAACTATGAATTCTTAGTCTTCTTGATCTTCTCAAGATTTTCAATCAGTTGTATCCTCAGAATCTCACACATATCTACTTCCACTTTGTTAACACACATAAGGTAGGTTGCATGTACCATGCTTACTGCCATGTCATCTTCCCTAGGGCTCGCACAGAATTTTGAAGTCAAGATTTTACACACATATCTTACATCATCTTTCTCAATTTTATTTATAACTATTCCTCTTCCATTATATGAAGACTTGGTGTTGTCCAACACTATTTTCTTAACATTCTTCTCATTCAAGGGAATTTCTCTTGTTTTAGATATTCATGTTACCTCATGTATAAGATCTGCAATGATTTCTATAACTCTATCATCTAACCAAAACTTTCCATTGTATATTTTTCTCAAGATTATCTCTGTCCATTCATCATTTTGAAATTCATAGTGAAATGTGTACTTAATGATATTCATTTGACCTAAATGCTCAAAACCTTCTTTGTAGGCCATTTCTTGCTTGTAAATCTTACTATACTCCATGGTTAAACTAACAACTCCTATAGTATTAAACTTACATTTCAGATATCCTTTCACATCTTCCAAATGAAAAAATCCATCTGGAATGGTTGACAAAGCCAAAGTAGGGTCTTCCTCTAAGGGTTCTACTAGTTCCTTCTTCATCTTAGGTCTAGTTGAGTCTCTGATGTTGTGAACTAGTAATGCATCCATGATCCTATCAAAATGTAACTGCTTTGATAATGAATACTTAGTTAAATACCTCAGAATCATGATTTAGGGATTTGCATAGATCTAGAAAAAAATCCATCTCCAAATCTTGAAAACTACTCTCAATCTCTACTAGCTAGCTCTCTATATCTCTTGTAAACACTTGAATGATCAAATGATGTCAATATTCTTCTTTTATCCTTCAAATCTTTCAAGATATTGTTATCGCATTAAATTTCTTAAGTACTTTCATGCTAAAAAGTTGTTCCCGATTACCTGCAAAACTTCTTTCTTTTTGTGTAGTCACATACATGTTCATAAATTCATGTGCTCTTAACCATAGCTTCCTTATATCATAGTCTAGCTCATATTAACTTTGCAAGGCTTAATTTAACTTACTCTAAATTCTATACTATTATGATGCCTTACTCTAATACATAGTTCATGACATAAATGCTTAATTGCTTTGAAATGAATTAGAAAATGATTCACACTTACTCTCAAATACTTCGCCTATCTGATTTCCTAGTATATTGAGTGTGCTCGCTTGATCTATAGCTTTAACAAACTCAATTTCCTCCAAGTTACTGCAACTTTCTTTATGATTGTTGATGGTATTCACATTTCTTCTGGTATAGTTTGCATTTTTTCTAGGATTATGGTTTCTCATGTTTTTCATTCTATAATACCTCGATGTGTGACCATTGTTATTATATATCTAACAAACTATTCCATTGTTTCCATATCTCGATCCTGACTAACTAATTTTTGATCTACAATTTCTGGCAATGTGTCCAAATTTGTTGCATCTATAACATATACCTCCATTTCTTTTGTTCATGTCTCCAATAGGTCTCTTATCTACATGGTTAGTATTTATAAACATTCTACTATTACCATTATCATTAGATCTAGGTTTCTTATAATCAATAGCTCTATGTCCAAAACCATGATCATTATAACAATAACCAGAGATAGGTTTGAATTGCTTACCTATGCAATCTCTTTTCATGTGTCCAAAACAATTGCATGAAAAATGTCTACCTTTTAATTCTCTTCATGTCTCTTTAGGTGATTCATCTTTCTTATGTGGGTTAGGTATATCTTCAGATTTGTTGGATTCATTGGGATTATTTTCACCTTTATTCTCAGGATGTTCCGGATCTGGTTCTTTTCACTCCCCAATCTTCTTTGGGAATTTATATTCAAGATATCCAAGACCAATTTTATCATAAGATGGTTTTTGATAAGACATTTGTTCATCAATATTTTTACTACTAGAATATAGTTTCTCAAGATGTTGTTTAGACTGAGTTAATTCTCCTTTCATAATTTTATTATACTTCACAAGTTTAGCATACTGCAATTCTGTAGTCTCAAGCTCATATGTCACTTTGGTAAGTTCAGATCTCAGATCTATATTAACAAATTTCAGATTTGACTCATCTTTGTTGTTATCATCTTTCAAGATTAATTTCAGATATACAATCTTTAGTTCATGTTTAAGGATCTCATTTTCTTTCTTCAGTTTTGAAACTTCATCACAGTCCTTGACTTGACTTGTAAGTTCTTTCTTTGATTTCAAATCTTCTATCTTTTCTTTTAGTTTCTCAATGCAATCTTTCACATTATCATATTTCTCCTTCAGTGTATCTCTTTCTTTAGTAAGAATACCAATATGTTCAAGAGCTTCATTAAGATTTTTCTGCAACTGACCCATATCCATAGATATCTTACTCAAGTTGTTAGGCTTTCTCCGAATAAATTTGTTCTGAGTAACTAAGATATGATACCAATTGTTAGAAATAGGAAATACTGAGAGGGGGGGTGAATCAGTATTTCACAAACTTTTACTTTTGCCCAATTATGGATATATGAAATTAACTTGAAGCTTGCATAAGAAACTAAACTAAGTAAACTAAATAACAAGCATAACAATAAAATGAATGAACTTATAACACCATGTTTTTTCTTGAGGAAACCCTGGCCAAGGGAAAACCCTGATGGGGATGGTACCCACAACCGATCCACTAATCAAAAGTATCTAGTTAAGGATGTTGACCTTGTTAGGAGTCAGTTATATACATATAGTGTCTATGTCTAGGGTAAAGGACTTTAGGCCTTGTTAGAAGCCTCAACCCTGTTAGGAGTTACTATTACAAAAATAGATGTTTGCAAGATGATCTCACTACCCAAACATGCAATATACAATGATATCTTCAAATACAAAGGTAAGATACAAATAACCTTTTACTGCTGCCGAATAACTTTAGTATTCTGATCTAGCTTTGTAGGCTCTTTGCTTTGATATATAGTACTTGTTTCTTTTATTCTTAAAACATACAATTTCGCATCATATATCAACTTCTTACAATTTCATCATACTACATACTACTTCGCATTACATTATTCTTACTTATATACAAGCTATTACAAAATAACTTCTTGTCGACTTACAATACATTATACTCTTCTCAGAATATAAATTCATTATATGCTCACTTAGGGTTAACATCTAGGATGTCATCCCTAATTATTTAAGTCATTATTTTGATAAACAAAATAATCCCTTAGCACAGTATAATCATATTCTATCTTCTGCTCTGTTCTAGTCAGCTCAACACTATCTTTGTAAAACATTAATATCTTCTTCTGTACATGTCATACAGACTTGCACTCTCAGATGTAGCTTAGATATACATAGAATGATCTATGTTCAAGTGTGTGTGCATTGAACCTACTTTTGTGAACATCGCTAATCAAAACTATCTCTATGAAGACTAGTAATCACTGTTATATTGAGACAAATTTCAAGTGCGCTCATATATAGAACTTCTTTCTTCGATCATGTTATTGTAATGCTGAGTATATGTTTCCATAATGACAACATTCTAATATCTTACTTAGCCAAATTTACAACACCTAGAACTAAGTGGTTACCACCTATGGACTATGAGATGAACATATAGATGCAGCCACTATTCAAATAAAAGGACTATTGGAGAAATCAGTTGATAGAAGTTCACAGTATGGAAATTTTGAAGAAGTTAAGGAGAAAATAAGAGCAGGTATATTGATATCGAAAGAAATCAAGAAAACAAGTAAAATGATAAGTGTATTATCTGAGAGTTTAGGTATTATTGATGTTGAAGATGAAGAATTTGTTGAGCCTTCAAAGATAAAGGGGAAGAAAATAAAAGTTAAGAAAGAAACCCCTAGCCTAGCCGGTGTAAGACCATCTACAAGGTCTACCTCTACACCAAGAGGAAAGAAGAAAGTAGAAGTTGAACCAATGAAAACAAAAGCTTATGTTAGAGAAAACATGGCTACTAGTAGGCCTATAAGAAAATTGAAGTTACTAAAAGAGAGTGATACCGAGTCGGATGACTTATCACAATTTAAGGTTGCACTGAGTAAGAAGATGAAAATTCTTGATGAATTGCTCAAGACACTTGAAAAGTATGGTGGACTTAAGGTTATGCAATAGTTAAAATATGACACAAGGACTGATGAGGAAAAGGATAAGA
>BSBK01004647.1:495000-662500 GCA_027943335.1 Chamaecyparis obtusa | reverse complement strand
TACTAATTAAAGAGTAATCAGATTTTGTAAAGTCTCATAATCGAGAAAATCCTAGCAGATCTTAATTCTAAATCCTTTAACCAAGTGCAATTCTTAGATTAGAATTGTGAAATCTCTTAACAGAGTAGACTTAGCAGTCTTTAGACTCTTAACCGGGTTAATACTCTTAATAGGGTAAGCTATCAAAAATAGCTAAACATTGTATCTCTAACCGAGAAAAATTTATTCTACGGTAGTGAAGTCTTGTGGGTGTCATCCCCATCGTAGTTTTTATCCTCTAACAAGGATTTATGCAATACCAAATATTTGTGTTATGTGTTGATTATTACATGTTTTATTTATTTCATGTGATGTATGAAAATGTTAAGAAAATAGTAACTAATCATGAAGAAAGTTCAAATAATTTTAAAAGTGTTTTATAGTACTGATTCACTCCTCCCCTCCCAATACTTACCTTTCCATACCTAATCCAATAGTTATCACATGCTAGTATAGTTCTAGAACTCTAAGAGCATTAGCATAGTATTTTCATGTTATCTTAATATCTTTTGTTGAATATCTTAGCATGTTAGACTCATCTTAGTTTGATTAATGTTAGTTTGATATAATTTTAAATTCATCACCATCATTTGGATCATTGTTGCAAATAAGTTCCTCATACTAGTTTTGCATCATCCTAGATCTCCATTAGATTGCATGTTAGCTTTACTTCCATCTTTAAGATTTCATTCCTTGGGGATTAATATATTATGTTTTGGACATAAATAACCACATTCATCATAATGAACAAATCAAGTGGATTAAGGGTGCTTCCATTTTAGTTCAATTGGAGGTTATGTTCTTTTCTTTTGTGTTAGTCTTGTTTAAATATGGATTTCTCCTAATGTTTGACATGTTTGAGCCTGACTACACAGGGTAGGAAAATTATGTATAAATTAACAAAAAATTATTTCACTAAGTGGATGGAAGTTGTCCCAACTAAACAAGATACAAGCAAGGTTGTGGTGAAATTTATGATGGACAATAAATCTGACAAGGTTTGTTGTTCATGTCAAACTAATAATAGAAAATGCAATGTACTTTAGGTCAAAAGAGTTCAAAGATTTTTTTGAAATTTATAGGATCACAATGTCATACTCTTCCCCATATCATCTCCAAGGAAATGGGCAAGATGAGTTCAACAAAAGGAGAGTCATGAAGATTATAAAGAGGATTTGGGAAAATAAATGAGCATATTATTTCAAGTTAAGACTTGAACTATGGGATGACAGAGTGACCATCAAGAAAGCTACTGATAAGTTCACTTTTGAATTGGTTTTGTGATCATTGGCAAGGTTATCATTAAATAATTTCTTACATGTATATAATTTCATTCAGATGGATCATATGATCTATCTCAGAGCTAATGGAAGACAAAATTATGCAATTTTTTGAGAAGATTTTGGGAAGGGGACTTGGTTCTAATATCGAATGTGTTAGGACCCATCAATTTTTTTAAGCTTTCACCCCGACCTTGTATTGTAAGTTTTTTAATTGGTTAGGTTTTCCATGTCTCTTTTCCTTTTCATGTTAGTCATGGAGTTACAACTTGAAGTAAGTCTTAGCAAAGATCAGTTGCAAGCTCATGGGTGGTCAGGTTTTTTGTTACTCGCAGTGTCACTAGAATTATTTTGTTTAACCATCAAAGTTTGTGAGGTTGCAAGAAGTTAGAAATTTGTGTGGTCGCAACCCTGTCACAGTTGTAGGTCTAAAAAGCTATATGTTGTGAGGCTGTGAGTAAACTATGGAGGTCAGTCAAGTTTTTTAGTGAGCGTTTAGGTTGCGAGTGTGCAAGGAAACAACAAGTGGAAATTTTATGCTCACATGATGGTTAAGGTTTGATGTTATCACTATACACACTCAAATGGTGTACTTCTCTAAGTTATTATATCCAAGGGAATCCATGAATAGGAAACCTTAGAAAAAGACCTAGAGCTCTCTATGTACGGAGTTGCAAGATTATTTAAAATTTGCTCTCAGCTAGAGCTATTAAGCTAATGATCTTGCTAGTCAACCACACAATGAGAGATTCAAATGAAGACAAGGGAAAGAATGCCAATATCCCCAAGAATCAAAATGCAGTGCAAATGAAAACTAGATTAAGATGAATATGCAAGCTAGAAATGAGAGGTGCAAGCTAAGCTATGGAAATGAAAGTACAAGCTATGCTATGAAAAGGAAAGTACAAGTATTACCAAGCCTTCCTAGTTAAACTAGATGAGTTACTCTAAAGCTTGAAAAGAAATCTAAACTATGAAAGCATAAACATGAAGCTACTATGCATGAATGAAACTAAGAATGGAATGTAGATGCAAAAGCCAAGAATGCCCCAAATCTTCAAAAGCTCCAAAGTGACCTAGAAAACCTGCAGCATAACATTAGTATTCAAAAATGCATATGAAAATGAGGAAGAGAGCTCTCCTTTTATAGGAAATGAGAAAGAATGGACCATGGAGATTAAGAGGCAAAAGATTTAATCAAGGGTGGAGCTTGAAAGAGGAGCAATCCATGTGCACAAATATCCTCCAATAAGAAAATAAGGGTTGACTTTTGTGTCCATATGAAACAAAAAGTGCTTTTTTCCTTTTTATAAAATAGGAATAATGCTTTATTTGTGCAACTTAGGATAAGAGGAAAAGTGGGGGCTTTTTATTTATTAAAAGGGGAGGAAATATTCCTTTTAATAAATAAAGACTTTAGGATAAAATGGTTAGCCCAAGGAATAATCGAATAAATGATAAAATAGGACTTGATCAAGGAAATTGATATTGAGTTGTAAATGTTGATTTTTGAAAATATTGATTCAAGGATCTGATAAATTGTTGAATGGGGGCCCAAAGTCTAGGCAACCATTTTAGGGTGCATACATTTTCCCCTCTTTGACTAATGTGTGATCATTTTTGGAACACGTGTGGTCAAAGAAGAATTGAAATGTGAGATCGATTTGGGATCACAAAACAATCTAGATGTGTGATCATTCTGGGAACACACCAGGACAAAAATAAATTGGCTGAAAGACAAGACCAACACCGTTGCTGTTAAGTGATAGTCAAGTCTAAAAATAAGAGATAAGAATCAAAAGACAAGATCAACACCGTTACTGTTAAGTAATAATCAAGTCTCAAAATAAGAATCTCAAGCTGAACTGAATGATAAAGCTGAATCAAATATTTGAAGCTGATAGGTACTTCCCCCTTGAAATCAAAATCAAAATTAGGTAGAGGAGAATAGAAAATTGATAAACTTGATCAAGTCACTAGAAATCATAATCGAAGATGAAAGATGATAGGATAACCATCAAGCAGTGAAGATATGCCCCAGTTTGACTGAGAAAGATATAGGATAAAGATGAAGTCAAACCTTAGAGAGATGAAGCAAACAAAAATAAATGATAGACTAGGAGTTTGAAAGAGATGGGGGTGAAGAAATGAAGGTTCCCCAACAAATATCGAAGGATCAAGCCTCAAATGGTCAGCCAACTGCGTAGAAGAAGGAGAAATTTTGAAATGTGATTTTGACTATCAAGATTAACTCAGATTTAGATTTTGAGTTCGCAAATGGATCCAGGATGTCAAAATTAGCTAGGGGTGCAATTTTCACAAAATTTTGAGATGTTTTGAAAATTGGTCAAAAAGTCAAAATGTTATAAAAGGGGGTAAAAAGGTGTGATATGAAAGACAAGAAGTGAAAGACATGATCGTGAAAAGAAAAGCTGAGTGTAGTTGATCGACTAGTCCATGAAAGATAAAGGGAGAGCTCTCTCCATATGCAAGATGCAAAAACTAATCTAACATGAACCTAGGAATGCAAGCTAATATGACAGTGGTTGACTTGCAAGGTCACAATGCCAATAGACATCTAATAATCATCATCGAGCTTTATTGGTAGCATTGCAAGATCATATAATACACTAGTATGACTATGTGAATTTGAATATGATCTATATTAGATAGGAATGTGAAAATCCCACCTAGGCACCAAAGACATGTAGGTCAAGATGACTAGTGCAGTGAGATTACCTAAATTTGATATGGCAAGATTATACTCGCATCGAGACACAAGGAAAGTCAAGATGACTAGAAGTATGCACTTTCAAAGACAGTCAAGGATAATACCTTGTAGATCCTAGGTGTCAAGTGGATCAAGCATAAATGCTAATGACAATTAGGACCAACAAAATATACCCACAAGCAGAAAAAGCAATAAAACATGTCCTCATGCCCCCAGTCTTCTAGCTCGGCATCATCAAAAACTATTAGGGAGAGAACACTCATCAAAGAAATCATCATAGATAGCACACAAAGAAATAAAGTCAAACAAGTCTCAGTGAGTCGAGTGTTTAAGTGCGTGTGTGTAGGTCCTAGAGTCAAACTTTTGAGTATCACATCTGCTAGTGGAAATATCATATCATGCTAGACTGCTGGTAGGATATTTGATAAGTGTTGAGAAACACTTGACGCTAGGGTAGTGTTGAAAAACACTTTTTGGGTGGTGTTGAAAAACACCATTTGCAAGATGTCCTAAAGACCAACGCATCCTAGAGACCAAAGTTAACACGGTTATGCCCCCTAGACAAAGACAAAGACCAATTCCAAACCAAGGCAACAAGGTCAAGGCATGATGGACAAAGGCTAAGTGTCGAGGATGTATGCTAAAAGACAAGGGTGCAAAGGCCTCAAGTAGCACCTATTTCCAAGTTTTCACCACTTGGAGATTTTTTTGATTTTTTCAATTTTTTTTGTATTTTGCTACCAAGGCGCCTGTTTCCAGGTTTTCACCAAGGCACTTTTTCTATTTTTTTGAATTTTTTGCATTTTTTGATTTTTTGTATTTTTTTCAGGACTTTATATGCTTTTAAGGATTTTTTCAGCATCATATATGAATTTTTGTGGAATTTTTTTCAAGATCAATAAGATATGTACAAAGAATGCCCCCAGAAAGAATAGGCATCATGGATAGAACTTCTTGAGGTGCAAAACATTGATAGGGTTAAGGAGTTGTTCCCCCTCTAGATCAGATAGTAAATAAGCACCTGTACCAAAAGCTACAGTAATGATGTATGGTCCAAGCCAATTAGGTTTGAACTTCCCCTTTTGTTCTCTATTTTATGGATTATTAGGGTTTTCTCATAGGACAAGATCCCCCACTTGAAATTCTCTAGGGCGAACCTTCTTGTTGACTTCTTTGGACATACGCTTTTGGTAGACTCTCATGTGATCAAAAGATGCTTTACACTTTTCATCTAGCAGTTCTAGTTCCTGCAACCTCATGGAGCGATAGTCTTCATCTATCACTAAACCTTTGAGAGAGACTCTAAGTGAAGGGATCTCTACCTCTAAAGGTAACACTACTTCAGCACCATAAGTGAGGGAAAAATATGTAGCCCCTATTGGAGTATGAATACTCATTCTGTAGGGCCACAAGGCCGGATTTATCTGTAGGTGCCAATCTCTACCATTCTTGTGAGTTGTTCTATGGAGGATCTTGAAAATGGTCTTATTTGAAGCCTCTTCTTGTCCATTTCCTTGTGGGAATTAAATGGAGGACCAATGTTGTTTTATCTTAAATTTCTTGCAGACATGTTTAAGGTCCTTATTTTTAAACTGACCCCCATTATCAGTGATTATCTCAGACGGCACTCCATACCGACAAATGATATGATTTAAAATAAACAAAGAAACTATCTTGCCAAAGGCAATAGAAATTAGGATAGCTTCCACCCATTTGGTAAAGTAATCAGTACTAGTAATAATGAATTTGTGTCCACCTGATGAGTTGGGATGAATTTTCCCAACAAGGTCAAAGGCCTAGCGCTGAAATGGCCAATGAGAAATAGAAGGAATAAGCTCCCTACCTAGAGCATGTATCAGGTTTCTATGTTTCTCACACTTTTCACAAGATTTAGCAAAAGCTACTGCATCTGTCTGCATGGTAGGCCAATATTACCCCACCCTAAGCAACCGTCGGGCCATGGCAAGACCATTAGAATGTCCTCCACAAATGCCTTTGTGAATGTCAACTAATGCTTAGTTGGACTCATCCTTTTCTAAACACCTAAGAAGTGTTGCATCTAAACCCCTCCTATACAAATCACCAGAGATAAGGGTGTGGCGAGAGGCATTTCAGGTTAGGGTTCTTCATTTAGAATGATTGAAGGTTTTAGGTGCAAACAACTTGGCTTTCTTGGGAGTCATAGATAGGGTAACGTAGCTCTTCCACCAGGAACTCAAATTTGGACTCATGATGTTCTAGCTGAAGAAGTGAAGCTAATGTAGCCATAGCATCAGCTGCTTTATTTTCTGCTCTAGGGATTTGTTGAAATGTAACAAAGGTGAAATATCATCACAATGAATCAACCATTTTCTTATAGGGTACCAATTTTTCATCTTTGGTTTGGTATTCTTTGTTAACTTGGTTGACTATCAATTGTGAATCCCCATAAATATGCAGCTCTGTAATTCCCCATTCTATAGCCATTTTTAGTCCATTTTTTAAGGCCTCATACTCAACAATGTTATTTGTGCATGGGAACAATAGTTTGTAGGACTTAGGGATTGTGTACCCATGAGGAGAAACAAATAACACTCTTGCACCTGAACCATTTTGCATGAAAGAGCCATCAAAGAACATCTTCCATGTTCTTGTAGTCATGTACATTATGTGCTCATCTGGAAATTCAACTTGAATTGTTACTTTGTCTTGAATTAGAAAATTAGCCAATTAGTCTACAATGGCCTATCCTTTTATAGCCTTACGCTCAAGATACTCTATGTCAAATTCTGATAAGATCATCATCCACTTAGCAAGTCTACCTATGAGAGCAGCCTTACCAAGAAAATATTTGAGAGGATCAATCTTTGCAATGAGGTGTATTGTATGCGCAAGCATATAATGTCACAACTTTTGGGAAGCAAACACCACCGCTAGGCAAGATTTTTCAATACTAGTGTAGTTAACCTCATATGACACAAGAGTACAACTAATATAATATATGCTTCTTTCTTTTCTAGTATCATCAAGTTGAGCCAATAATGCCCCCAAGGAATATTTTTTTGCTGAGACATACAATATGAGTGGTTTTCCTGAGATAGGAGACATTAAGATTGGAGGATTGGCCAAGTGTTGCTTGATTTGATCCATGCTTTGCTAACATTCTTCATTCCAGACACATTTAACCCCTTTATGCAAAGCCTTATTAAAGGGTTGAGCTCTATTAGCTAGTTGTACAATAAACCTCCTTATAGACTGAAGGCTTCCTTGAAGACTCCTCATTTGACTGATGTTAGTGGGAGGTGGCATATCCATTATTGCTTTAACCTTTTCTAGGTCCACCTCTATTCCTTTAGTTGAAATGATAAATCCTAAGAGTTTTCCAGATGTAACTCCAAATGCACACTTTTTGGGATTTAACCTAAGTTGAAACTGTTCCATACGATCTAGAATTACTTCCAAATTGGCAAGGTGTGTATCCCTTTTCTTGGATTTTGCCAAGGTGTCATCCACATAGTCTTCCATGTTCTTATGCATCATGTCATGGAAAATAGTAGTCATAGCTCTTTGATATGTAGCTCTGACATTTTTTAATCCAAATGGCATGATGTTCCAGCAATAGGTTCCCCATGCACAAGTGAATGCAGTTTTCTCTTGGTCTTTAGGAGCTATTTTAATTTGATTATAACCAAAAAATCCATCCATTAAAGAATAGATCTCATAGCCTACGGTCATGTCCACTATCATGTCTATGTTTGGAAGTGGAAAGTCATCCTTTGGGCATGCTTTATTAAGATCTCTAAAGTCTTTGCAAACACGAATGGACTTGTCATGTTTTGAAACTGGTACAATATTGGATATCCATTTGGCATAATCAATGGCTCTTATAAATCCTGCACTGAGGAGCTTCTCTAATTCAGCTTTGACAAGGAGAGCTATGTGAGGATGCATTTTCCTCAATTTCTATTTTACTGGTTTGATTCCTGGAGCTATGGACAAATGATGCATAATGAGACTAGTGTCCAATCCTGGCATGTCTAAGTAAGTCCAAGAAAAATTAATTTTCTTTCTTTGTAGGAACCTGGTATATGCCTCTTTTTTTTGTGTTGATAGAGACTAAGCTAAATGCACAATTTGTGGAGCCTCTAGTGTATTTAGATTAACTGACTGTGTAGGCTCAACAAGTACCGAAGACCTGTCCTAAAAATAGCTTGGAAGATGATCAAGTACCTCATCCTTAACTGCCTCAGAGAGGTTTTCACCTTTGGATATGTCCTTTATTTTTACTTTTTTAGGTTTTGATACCGCCACATAGTGGTTTTCACCATCGGAACTCTTATTCTTTTTTTCTTTTCTTTTCATTGTGTGACTAAGGTACTTGATATCTAGTTCAGTCATACACTTAGTTGGTTCACTGGTGGAAGAGACTACAGGTTCAAGGGCATTTAGGTAGCACGCTATTTCATAGTCATTTTGAAAAGTTAGGAGCTGAGGCTCTTGATAGTGCTGAGACCAATCAATTAAGTGAGGATTGGTAAGGGGTAGGTCAATGACTGGTTCAATATTGTGTATGTGAATGGTATCATCTCTGGTGATTGCAGAGTTAGGATCCGTCAAGTATCCCTCTAAGGTACCCAAATCAGGACTTATCCTACTAAGCGAAGCATCGTCCACTAAAGTGACTTGTGGATTCCAATCTTCTAATCCTACACTAGACTCGTTAGCTACCTCGGATTGGGAACTATATGTATGGACAACAACAATGTCCATGTCAACTATAGAACAATTAAAAAGAGTCTCCCACTCATACTCATGTGAGTCTGTATCTGAATCCCAGCTGGGATGTTTACACCAACCATATTTTTTAGGCCTTGACGTAGAAGCATTGACGTCACCAAGGGTAACACCCTCTTGAATGCCATTTGTGTATTGAATAGGATCCTCAACATGGTCTTCAATAGTGGATTGTTCTTGTTCTAGTTCTGAAACTATTGAATCGTCAACTATAGTATCTAAATCTCCCAGAGGAGATTGGTGGAAGGGACCCAATCTTCACACCTATCTTGTTGATTTTGCACATTGGGTATGTATTCATCATCACTATCCATCGCAGCTAGGATAGGGGTAAATTTCTTGTTCTGACTTTAAAAACCTAGGCCAACTGTTGTCTTAGATCTGTGTCCAAAAAGAGCATGATTGAGTGGTTTAGCCTTAGCATCTAGTCTATGACTAAGAGGACCATGACCTGGGTAACCCATATTTTTTACCAAAGTATATCCTCTCCCATAAGTCTTAGGAGATGGAGAAAAAATTTCATTGTGCTTGTATTTTTCCTCTTTGTAAATCCAGTCTCTAACATCGACTTCCTCTTTTTCATCCTGAATGGGTATTGAAGACTCTACAAATGTATCAAACAGAGTCATTGCTGAGGATGAGGGATGCATCTCTAGTGAAGGTTTACAATAGGACCTAGGTGAAACTAACATCTTTGTGAAGGATTCAATGTGATAACCACCCATACCAAGGTCTATGGTTTTGAACTTATTTTGACATTGTCCAAAGTTGCATCAAAATTTTTTGCTTCCCGATTAAGAGGAACATGGGTCCCTGCTGAAATTGCATTAATAGATAAAGTGATATCCCTGGGTATACAAACTTCTACTCCATTATAGGGGAGCTTGACACATTGGTAGTAGGTGGATGGCACCGCTTGCATGTCATGGATCCACGGTCTACCAAGTAGAATATTATAGGCTAAAGGACCAGCATCAACAATTTGGAACAAGATGTCCTTTTCAACAGGGCCAATCTTGACAGGAAGGATGGCCAAGCCTTTGGAGCTTCTCTTTGCCTTATGTCAAAGTGTAGCTCATGTCCATATTTGATTGAGAGGATGGTAAAGAAGTACTCAGCTGACTAAGGCTACTCTTAGGCTCAAACCAAACTTCTGAAGCACTCCTAGGAGATTGATCAAAGATGGGTTCCTTCCCCTTTCACTTTTGACGAGTTTGGACTAAAGGTAATTGTTCAAAAACTACTTGAGGTTGTTTTCCTTGACCCACTTGGTATCTTTTTGTAACCAGCATGAAAGAAAAGACCCTTAGTGAGAAGATAACCTTATGAATCGCTAATTGTCAAACTAGGATAGTGAAAATATTCAATTGTCCAAAAAGAGATATGGTGAGATAGAAAGCTAACAAAAGGTATAAATCAACACTGCTAAAGTGGTGCATTACAAAAGGATTCCATTATCCTAGCACATATGGATCAGGAGGATGATTTAACCAAAATATATTAAAATTGAGTTTATATGAAAGTGGATTTGGACAAAAGAGTACTCAAACTCTCCAAGTGTGCAATCAAGGAATCTAAAGGTGAATCTTGTCAACAAGGATGATTCCTAACTTACTAATGACAAGCAAAATCTTTGGTGAAGTCAAAGGCTACTAACTCAAGATGTCTAGAGCCAAAAACCTAAGGTACAAACAAGCTTTTAGTTGTAGGGTACGAAACTTACTAAAATTTGGTCAACTGAGAGAATACTGAAAATTGCATGAATTAGGCAGACAACAAAAAGATTTTGGGCGATAGTTTCTAGGCTAACAGGGTGACAGTTTTAGACCAGGCAATACTTCACGTTAAGTAGGGTGATACTTTCCAGGCAAGTGAGGTGATATTCTTCTAGTGGCGAACTATCACGTGATATTTTCTAGGATAGAGAGTGATACTATTCCAGTGTTGTATGATTCTTGACTAGTGAGCGTCAAAATCTCAGTTTTTAAGGCAATTTGGTCCAAATTTTAGTTTGAGGGTTGGTTTTTTTTCGGTCTCAATCACAGTGACAATAGTAAATTGATAGGTTTGCAAACATTAGGTGATCAAACATGTCTTCAAACACTTGAAACAAGGGCAAAAGCAACCTTGCCAAGACAAGAAATTGTGATATCAAAATTGAAAAAAAGTCTATGAACACTATCATGATGTTGAATATGCAAGAATGTTTACATGGGTATATCACAATGAGAACACTTCAAGCACTTTCTAGCCTAAAAAGACAATGGCTCAATACTTAACAACTTGGCCCACACTTGATGCTCCATTTCCTCACACAAAGTGGTTTCCCACAATAGATATTGGCTTTGTCATGAAAGTGCCAATGACACAACCAAAGGAACATAGATGGTGAGTAATCTTGGGGTGATCTGGGTTATTCCACTTGGATCAATCCTTGCACCAAGAAGCTAAGCGGAAAAATAGGGTGGCTTCTATCTAATGGTTCTTAATAAGGGTTTCCCTTCATAGTGCCCCTCTTGATCCCTAAAGGGACTCCTTACCTTGCGGCAAGTAACAGACCTCGTGGCCACAAGAGTACCTTAAGCATTCTTGCTCAACACTTTCCTCATGGTCACAATCTCACAAGTACTCACATCAAGCGAAGACAAGCACTATGTCTACCAAGGTTTTGTTTCCTTGATAGCATTGAGTTTATAGTAGGTTGGAATAGCCGGCAAAAGGCTTGTCCCCAATTGGGTCATTCCTCTTGATTGCTCAAGAGAAGGCCCACTAAAGGATCCTAAAGATCTAAACAAAGAGTGGATCAAATTATGAGGTTCAAGGTTTTTGTTTCACCACAAGGGTGAAGAGCATACTCCCCTATCTCAAAGTTTTCTCCCAAACACACCAAGCAAATGTTCAATTACCCTATTGCTTTCAAAATTCAAAGATGGGTCAAGATTTTCTAATTCACCACAAGGGTGAAGAGCATACTTCTCCTACCACCGAAGAATCCCTACAACAAGATATTATGTTCTTATGAAATGAAACAACTAGTAATTGCCACACTTGAAAATAAAATAATCAACAAGCACTTGATTGGGTTTTTATGCTTTGGGCAGCCCTACAAAAACCGTTAGTAGCCCTTGTGGATGCATTCTTTTAAGAAAATAATCAAGCAATGAGAGCACCTACAAGCACAACTTGTTAGCCCCACAAGGTTAGCAAAATCAAAATCCAAATGAAATCTGCAAATTAAATCTATCTAACCACAGCAAATTAAACTAGCAAGCTAAATAGATCCAAACTCGGAAAGAAAGAACCAAGAAACAACTCTCTACCAAGTACAGGTGATAGTACAGTCACCATAAATATCATGTGATACTTTATAGTATACTGGGGCAATAATATATTTCTAGGAGATACTTTACTATACTGGCAAGCGACAGTATGTCCCAAACAGGATGATAGAATGTCTCAAATAGAGCGATACTTTAACTGGTAAAGTATCACGCCACCATACAGAAACTATCGCGTGATACTAGAAAAAATTTGCGCGATAATCTGAGACTAAAAAATTCAAGAGCCAAAAATGAAGCTAAAATTTGACAAAAATTTGACAGAAATGCAAAAATTTAAGGACAAAGCAATAATGATCTACCCCACGGTGGGCGCCAAAAATGTACACACTCAAATGGTGTACTTCTCTAAGTCATTATATCCAAGGGAATCCATGAATAGGAAACCTTAGAAAGCAACCTAGAGCTCTTTATGTATGGAGTTGCAAGATTATTTAAAATTTTCTCTCAGCTAGAGCTATTAAGCTAATGACCTTGCTAGTCCACCACATAATGAGAGATTCAAATGAAGACAAGGGCAAGAATGCCAACATCCCCAAGAATCAAAATGAAGTGCAAATGAAAACTAGATTAAGATGAATATGCAAGCTAGAAATGAGAGGTGCAAGCTAAGCTATGGAAATGAAAGTACAAGCTATGCTATGAAAAGGAAAGTACAAGTATTACCAAGCCTTCCTAGTTAAACTAGATGAGTTACTCTAAAGCTTGAAAGGAAATCTAAACTATGAAAGCATAAACATGAAGCTACTATGCATGAATGAAACTAAGAATGGAATGTAGATGCAAAAGTCAAGAATGCTCCAAATTTTTGAAAGCTCCAAAGTGACCTAGAAAACCTACAGCATAACATTAGTATTCAAAAATGCATATGAAAATGAGGAAGAGAGCTCTCCTTTTATAGGAAATGAGAAAGAATGGACCATGGAGATTAAGAGGCAAAAGATTTAATCAAGGGTGGAGCTTGAAAGAGGAGTAATTCATGTGCACAAATATCCTCCAATGAGAAAATAAGGGTTGACTTTTGTGTCCATATGAGATAAAAAGTGTTTTTTCCCTTTTTATAAAATAGGAATAATGCTTTATTTGTGCAACTTAGGATAAGAGGAAAAGTGGGGGATTTTTATTTATTAAAAGGGGAGGAAATATTCTTTTTAATAAATAAAGACTTTAGGATAAAATGGTTAGCCCAAGGAATAATCAAATAAATGATAAAATAGGACTTGATCAAGGAAATTGATATTGAGTTGTAAATGTTGATTTTTGAAAATATTGATTCAGGGATCTAATAAATTACTGAATGGGGGCCCAAAGTATAGGTGACCATTTTAGGGTGCATACAATCACAACCTCTCAAGGTTTCATGGAGGTTAGTCTTTATGGACGTCAGTGTGCAATAGGTTACCACGTGACATGAGAAAGCCAATGGAAATAAAGTTTAGTAGTTGTCGCATGATTGCAGCAGTGTTAATATGATTTAGAACAATAAAGAGGGGGGGTGAATCAGTTGTTCTCAGGTCCAGATGTATAAAACAAACTTTAAACTCTTGAACAAATTAGATCTAATAACCAACACCTACTTGGTCATTACTGATTACATAATAGAAACATCTAACAGTGCAGTCCACTTATCCAATAGCATCTAACTTGTAAAACAGAGAAATTTTCAAACCAAAAAATTCACACAAGTATAAACACTAGGATTTATAGTGGAAACCCAATTTGGGAAAAACCACTTTGTAACATGTTACTATTATGTTCACTCTTCTGAAGTGAGCTCGGTGAAAAGCCAACCCTGTCAAAGGTTACAAACACATTGTCAGCTGTGACCCAGTTAAAGGATTTAAACCACTCTGTTAAAAGTGCACCTTGTTATAGGACTTACATACACTCCATTAGAATGCAACCTTGTTCAAAGGATTTATACCTATGACTATTAGGTCAACCTCTGTTAAAAGGATTTTGACTGTTACAATGGTTAGAAAGTAGCAGTAATATTGATCTGAGAAACATACAACTCACTTTGCAAATATCAGATCAAATTCCATACACATATGCTGGCTTAATGACTGTGAACCTTTTCCATCTCCATCACTAATCTTCTTGGAACCCTTTAAGCGATCACAACACTTCTCCTTCAGCCTTTTCTGCTTAGACAGTCAATAACATCAACAATACTTCCAGCATCCACTTCTCCCTCTTCAACCTCTCACTAGGTTTCCTTAGTACTACCTCTATTAGGTCAATGCATCTTTTGCCACTTAATCTCCTTCGTAGATCTTAGGGTTAGGTCAGATTCATTGAATCCATCCTACATTATGTTCTTTAGCTATCCTTTTAGAAATATCTCAAATCTTCTTAAAGATTTACAATAAAACATTTTGCAGTGCATTAAATGCTTTCATACAATTAATAAATAAAGTCAACACATTTTACATAGTCCAAGAATTCAATGATGTCGGCTGGAAATTTGAATTCTTCATCAAATGTAAAATACTGATGCTCGGTCAATACTGTGTCCAACTTCTTGGTCTTCTCTGGAAAGCTTGGTCACCACATAAACTGTTTCCTCGGCTAACACTATCTTCCTCAGCAATTAACTGGTGTTCAGTCAACACTGATTTTACTTGACAGTCACTAGCTTGATCAACACAAACAACACTCGGCTTAAACTAGATTTCTTCACTTTCGCTCGATTAAGCCTACCAATATAGTTTTCATTCTTACTTAGATAAACAATACATTGTCTTATCATTGTGCCACATAATCAAGTACTCATTGAAGTATCAAGATAACTCAACCTTTCCTTAGGTGTTTTTGTTACCAACCTTGCCTATCCCCTTAGCAACACTCAAATAGATATAGTACTTTCTTAAATAACAATAGTCTTACCAGTTAAGGTTTGACATCAATGACAATACAACAATTGCTTTAATTTCAGTTTCCAACAATCTCCCTCTTTGCATTGATGGCAACACCATATGAATATCACATGAATTACCAACCAATCCAAAAACTTATTTGTCCATCAGAGAAATTTATAATATCCTTAGCTTCATTCTAATACAGAATCAATTAGCCATGCCTGACTATCCATTGTATTTCTCTCACTGTCTTGATCTTCTCATTCTATGTATTCATTTGTCATCATCTCCCTCTTTGACAAAAATTCCAAAGCAACAACAAAAACATACATCATGTAGATGTAGGTATCATCCTTTCAATTCAGTAGAATATTTCTCCCTCTGTCATCTTTCTTATGACTGATTCTGACTTTGTTGTGCTCTTCACAACTCTAGGCTGCTCGTAAAGTTTGACCTTTCTCTGCATCAATATGTTAGATGTTCTTTGCAGCACACTTGATGCAGTGCTCTTAGCTTGACTAGGCAACCTCAGTTAGGGGAAGGACCCCTAATTGACTTCTCAGGTATTCATGGGCTTCTTTAGGTAAAGCTTTAGTGAATATATCTACTAATTATTCCTTGGTATTCACATATTCCATGCAGACCTTTTTATCTTGTACCAGTTCTCTCAAGTAATGATACTTGATGGCAATGTGTTTGGTCTTTGTGTGCATCACTAGGTTTTTAGAGATGTTGATAGCACTTGTGTTGTCACAGAAGATGACAACTAGTTTAGTGATTTCTTCTTTCATGCCTACCAACAATTATTTTATCCATATCGAATTTGAACAATTGACAACTGTAGCAACATACTCAGCTTCAGCAGTAGATTGGGAAATGCAATTTTGTTTCTTGCTTGTCCAAGAAACTAATCTCTATCCAAGAAAGAAAGCTCCACCACTAGTACTCTTTTTTTCATCTACATTTCCTGCCCAATCAACCTTTGTATACACTCTCAGTTCAAATTTGTCATGCTTCTTTTAGTACAATCCATAGTCAAGAGTTCCCTTCAAATATCTCATGATTCTTTTAACTGCCATCATGTGAGTTTCCTTAGGATTGGCAAAAAATCTTGCCACAATCCCAATAGCTAATGCAATATCTAGTCTACTATGTATAGCATATTGTAGCTTTCTAATCATAGATCTATACAAAGTTTGGTTAACTTCTATAGCATCATCATTCTTCGACAACTTCTGTCTAGTAGCCATGGGAGTACTTACTGGCCTTGAGTCTTCCATTCCAAAGGTTTTCAGTATCTCATGAACATATTTAGACTAGGTGATGAAAATTCCTTTCTCCATCTGATATACTTGCAAACCAACAAAAAATTTGATCTCCCCAAACATACTCATTTCAAATTTAGTTTGCATTTCATTTGAAAATTTCTTACATAAGGCATCTTGTCCACCAAATATAATATCATCTACAAAGATCTTGGCTAACAGGATTCCTTTACCTTCTTCATCTTTCATGTACAGATTGCTTGTGTCATTTTTCCTTGAGAATCCAATCTGTATTAGGTAGTTGTGCAATCTCTCATACCATGCTCTGGGAGCTTTTTGTAGTCCATATAGTGCTTTATTCAATTTGCAAACCATGTATCTTCTGTTTCGATCAACAAATCCTTCTAGCTATTCAATATATACTTCTTCCAATATGCCATTTTAAAATGTAGACTTCACATCCATTTGGTATACCTTGAAACTTTTATAGGCAGTATATGCAAGCACAGTTCTGACTCCTTCCAATCTTGCTATAGGGGAAAATGTTTCCCATAATCTATTCCTTCTTCTTGTGCATAGCCTTTGCATACCAGCCTAGCCTCGTTTCTTATGATTTGACCATGTTCATTCAGCTTATTATGAAATACCCACTTTGTCCCAATGACATTCTTATCTTCTGGTCTCAGCACTAGAGTCCAGGTATCATTCTTTTCTATCTGGTCAATCTCTTCATTCATTGCTTCTATCCAGTCTTCATTTTCTAATGCTTCCTTTGTTGTCTTAGGCTCATATTCACATAGTAAACATTTTGAATCTCTTTCCTTGCTTCTAATCTGAATTCTAGTGTCTTTATCTCCAATAATCTATTTAGGCTTGTGATGTCTCCTTACATATTGTGCTAGAATAGGTTTTTCTCTTCTTTCATTTGGCTCATCAAGTTCACCAACAAGATTGTCAGATTCAGCCTCTGAATGCTTGGCAACCTCTTCCTAATACTCGGTAGCTTCTTCTTGTCACTCGGCACATTCTTCTTATCTCTCAGCATTGTTATCCTAATGCTCAAGATTGCTTACCTGAGACTCAGCATCAAGTGCAAGTCTGTCACTTGCCTCTTCTTCCTCTATATACACAAAAGATCTATAATCTTCTGGTACTTTGTTACTGTCAGCTTCATTTTTCTTTGCATACTCATCAACTTTGACATTAACACTTTCCACAATTTTGTTAGTGTTAGAATTCAAACACTTATAAGCTTTACTTTTTGTGGAATAGCCTAGGAATATACCCTCATCGCTTTTAGCATCAAATTTTCCATTCCTACTATCCTTTAATATGTAGCACTTACTTCCAAAAATTCTAAAGTACTTTACATTCGGTGCATACCCATGCCATAATTCATAAGGTGTCAGATTTGTACCTTTTTTGATTTGTACTCAGTTAAGGGTATAAACAGCTGTACTTACAGCTTCTTTCCAATACTTCTATGCAACATTATTTTCAATCATTAATGTCTGTGCATAGTCCAAGATAGATTTGTTCCTTCTCTCCGCTATACCATTCTGTGGAGGAGTTCTAGGTGCAAACATCTATCTTTTGATCCCTCTATCATTGCAAAATAGATTAAACTCATTTGATGTAAATTCTCCACCTCGGTCAAATCTCAGACACTTTAGGTTTTTACCTGTCTCTTTTTCAACCTTGGCCACATACCACTTAAAGAATTGGAAAGCATCAGATTTTTCCTTTAAGAACATTACATGCATCATTCTGGTATAATCATCAACAAATAGGATAAAATATCTAGCACCACAATAGCTTTGTACACCCATCGGTCCACAAAGGTCAGTATGAACCAAATCTAATATGTTCTTACAAGTAAAGGTTTTTCTCTTGAAACTAGACTTAGTCATCTTACCCAACTGGCATTCTTTGCACATTACATTCTCAGGTTTCTTCAATCTAGGTAGACCTCTCACTTTCTTTTTCTTGCTAATTTCTACCAGATTATCAAAGTTAATATGAAATAGCCGCTTATGCCATAACCAAATATCATCAAGTTGTGCAATCATACATGTTTCTTCAGATAAGTCTAGATAGAACAAATTACCTCTTGTCTGTTCTCCACTTCCAATCAGTTCACCTGTGGCATCAAATATTTTGGCCTTCCTGTGATGAAATTCCACTTAGTAGCCAGTGCTATTAAGTTGTGCAACACTCAGTAGATTATAGTTAAGACCCTCAACCCAATAGGCATTTTCACAAATCAGCTTAATCAATCCTTTTCCTCTAATAGGACATGGTGCATCATTTCCAAATTACACACTCCTACCTTTATAATGGTTTAAGGTATCAAACTTACTCTAATCTCCAGTCATATGATGTGAACAACCACTGTCAATAATCCATTTATCATTTTTGTTCACATAAGATATCAATGCAGTTTTCTCATCCTCATCAAATTCATCTTTCATTGCAACATAGACAACTTCAATTTCAAGATCATCACTATCAATTTTAGTCTCTTCTTCAGCAATGTAGCTGGATTTCTTACCTTTCCCTTTGTAGTCTTTGTATCTTCGATAACCTCTATCTTCTCTTTTGTATTTATGCTTGTTGTCTCTTTCTTCATCCTTATTATCCCTATCAGGACATCTAGCAGCTATATGACCAACTTTATTACATGAAAAACATATAATAGGGAGTTTACCTTTGTACCTTCCTTTTCCCCTTTTTCAGTCTTCTAGCCATAAGAGCTTCTAGATCCTCAAGTTCTTCATCAGATGTGCCACTATCACTATCACTTTCACTTTCACTTTCATTGATGCATCTTTCTTTTTCCTTCTTTGACTTATTCAGAACCATTTCTGACTTAAAAGAAGATTCAATACTACCAACAGTGAAGTTATCATAGTTAGAAAGTTCAAAAGCAGTAAGCTTACCAACCAAACTTTCTAAAGTAAGGAATTAGGAGAGTTACATCTAGATTCCTGGATTGCAAAAATTTTGATTGCATAGATAGGACATAGAGTTCTCAAAACTTTTCCTATTACAGTTTCATCCTCAATAGTTCCATTTTCTCCTCTAATAGCATTTACAACTTCTTTTATTCTACCACAATAGTGTGCAATATTCTCACCTTCTTGCATTCTCATTTCATTAAATTTACCTCTTAGGCTATTGGCTTTTGCTCTTAACACATTCACATCACCGCCATAAATGCTTGCAAGGGTGTCCCACATTTTCTTTGCAGTACTGCAGTCTTTGATTTCTTCAAATTATGGATAAATTAGGGCAAACTCAATCTCCAACATTGCTTGGTTGTGCTCTTGTTTAGATTTCATTTCCTCGGTAGTCAGAGGTGCAGCAGGTGTGACATAGTCATGCTCAATGTAATACTTAGCAGAATCACCAATACCAGCCAAATGCAGCTTCATCAAACTTTGCCATACAGGAAAGTTTTCCTTATTCAGCTTAGGTACCCCCTTCTTATACATCTTGATCATTTGCTTCAAGTACCTTCAAACTTGTTATCTATAAGCACCAACAACTCTGATACCAATTGTTAATATGATTTAGAACAACAGAGAGGGGGGGTGAATCAGTTGGTCTCAAGTCCAGATGTATTAAAAAAACTTTAAAATCTTCAACAAATTAGATCTAATAACCAAAACCTACTCGGTAATTACTGATTGTATAATAGAAACATATAATAGTGCAGTCCACTTATCCAAAGCATCTAACTTGTAAAACATAGAAATGTTCAAACCAAAACATTCACACAAGTATAAACACCAAGATTTATAGTGGAAACCCAATTTGGGAAAAACTACTTTGTAACATGTTACTATTATGTTCACTCTTCTGAAGTGAGCTTGGTGAAAAGCCAACCCTATCAAAAGTTACAAACACACTGTCAGGTGTGACCCGGTTAAAGAATTTAAACCACTATGTTAAAAGTGCACCTTGTTATAGGACTTACATACACTAAATTAGAATGCAACCTTGTTCAAAGGATTTATACCTATGACTATTAGGTCAACCTCTGTTAAAAGGATTTTGACTGTTACAATGGTTAGAAAGTATCAATAATATTGATCTAAGAAACATACAACTCACTTTGCAAATATCAGATCCAATTCCATACACATATGCTGGCTTAATGACTATGAACCTTTTCCATCTCCATCACTAATCTTTTCAGAACCCTTCAAGCGATCACAACACTTCTCCTTCAGCCTTTTCTGCTTAGACAGTCAATAACATCAACAATACTTCCAGCATCCACTTCTCCCTCTTCAACCTCTCGCTAGGTTTCCTTAGTACTACCTCTATTAGGTCAATGCATCTTTTGCCACTTAATCTCCTTCGTAGATCTTAGGGTTAGGTCAGATTCATTGAATTTGTCCTACATTATGTTCTTCAGCTATCCTTTTAGAAATATCTCAAATCTTCTTAAAGATTTACAATAAAATATTTTACAGTGCATTAAATGTTTTCATACAATCAATAAATAAAGTCAACACATTTTACATAGTCCAAGAATTCAATGATGTCAGCTGGAAATCTGAATTCTTCATCAAATGCAAAATACTAACGCTCGGTCAATATTGTGTCCAACTTCTCGGTCTTCTCTAGAAAGCTCGGTCACCACATAAATTGTTTCCTCGGATAACACTGTCTTCTTTGACAATTAACTGGTGTTTGGTCAAGACCAATTTTACTCAGCACTCACTAGCTCAGTCAACATAAACAACACTCGACTTAAACTGGATTTCTTCACTTTTGCTTGGTTAAGCCTACCAGTATAGTCTTCATTCTTACTTAGATAAACAATACATTGTCTTATCATTGTGCCACATAATCAAGTACTCATTGAAGTATCAAGATAACTCAACCTTTCCTTAGGTGTTGTTGTTACCAACCTTGCCTATCCCCTTAGCAACACTCAAATAGATTTAGTACTTTCTTAAATAACAATAGTCTTACCAGTTAAGGTTTGACATCAATGACAATACAACAATTGATTCAATTGCAATTTTCAAAAAGCGGTTAGTGGAATTTGTTTCTGGCAATTATGAGCTTGCGACTAAGACCGTCATAGGTAAATTTAATAATGATTGCATCCTTGCAGTGGGTAAGAGGATAAACATAAAATAGTTACAAGTGGAGCTATAAGGGTTAGTAAGGAATGTTATCACATGGTTGTAGTGGTTAAGTAAGATAACAATTTGATATTGTGAGGCCACTATGAGGGATAACTGTTAGAGTTTTAGGTGACTCTACAACACCCCTAGGATTGAATGCAAGACCAAGATAACTTCCACAAGAGATTGGAAAGACAATTGCATTAAGATGAAAAAATGATATTATTGATCATGGACATGATTAAAATATACATAATAGGCCTCCTTATATAGGAAAGGAGATAAGAGACAATGATAAGGAGTTGATAAGCTATTACCTATGCTAGGTGTAATCACATGTCCACCAAATGTGGATCATCCTCCATTATACAATAAAGTGTGTGCAATGGATTAGGATGATAATGTGATAAGAGCACGAAAGGTGGATCTCACAACAAAGAGGTATGTGATGACAACTATCACACCTAAAGTGGAAATTCTTCTACACCATGTGCTTGAATGAGGTGCACACTCCTAGGTGTCTCAATCACTAACTACTATGAAATGCATTATCCTAAGTAAGATTAAGTTATGTGTAATTAGGAATATTTAATTACACCAACAACCCCCCTTAAATGCAACTTAGGGGAATGCACTTAAACTCACAATGCAAGATGGGTCCCAGCAACTAGGCCATGTTAGGTACCCATGTACAAAATGCAATACATGAAATGCATAACTCTCATAAAGTGGAGAAAGAGGGAAAACCTCATGGGAAAATCCCTCCCCCAAAAAGAGAGAAGAAACAAGATGCATGGATGGATGGCGTACCCAAGACCCCCCAAGAACTACATACATCATGTATATACAAAGAATTATCCCCCCATAAGAAGGATAGTTGGAGACATGATATCACCCCATAATGAAGAATCTCCTACAAAAATGGTGAGTGCTTGAAGACAAAGTATATTCCAATGACTACAAACAACATTTCTCCCCTTGGGAAGAAGATATACCAAGTAAAAATGTAGGAATGCTTCCCATTGTGGATAGGAACTAGGAAGTGGAATCCAAATGAAGTATGATGATGATGCCATGAACCAATCCATATCCAAATGAAAGAAGGAAGAAGGTCTCCAAATATGCATCTTTGAAGATTGAATAGGCCTCCCCAATCTCAAAGAATCTATCACATCATGTGACAAACCAAGTGAAGAAGAAGAATCAAGAATGTCAATCTCCAAAGAATGTGAAGAAGAATCTCCAACTATGATGAAACTATCATCAAAGAGAAGAGAAACCCCCTCAAGTATGTCTCCCAAATCTACATCATGAGAATCAACAAATAATGAACCAATATCTAGCAAGTAAGAATCCCAATTAGGAAGACAAATAGATATCTCTTGCAATGAATCACTAGAATCACCAACAAGAGATGATTGTGTGATCTCAACTAGAGAAGTAGGAGCTACAGGAGGAGCCACTGGATCATCCTCGCTCTCAATTGCTGCAAATTCTTTAATTGCATCTAAAGTATAATCATCATAGGGAATATTATCTGCATCATCAAGAGGAATGAGGCAATCTGAAGCAACATCATCTAGGAATGGAGGAACATGTGGATCACCAAAAATCTCCCAAATGATTGTCCAAATTATGTGTGGACATTGAACACCTTTAAATTTGGGGTAGACGTCATAGAAGAGACACAAACTAATGCTACCAATAATCAAATTTATAATATGAGCATTCTTTTCTCCCCAAACATATTGCTTCCCCTATGACTTTGGCTCAGGAATGAGTCCACAAAGATGAGGCAAGAGATTAAGCCATCTACAATTTGTGATGATTCCTTTTGCCCATGACTCATAATTATCCTTAGTCAAAAGTACTACTATAGGATGTGTTTCATAACCCATGATTGCATTAATAATACACTTCTCACATTACAAATTGAGATCAACAAATTATTACACTCCAAAATCAAGCTATAATAGACTTAGATCATTATGCAAAAGACCAAGCTAAGGCTTATGCATTACAAATGAAAAAACTAAGCCAATTTCTGAAAGTAAAGTTTTTAGTCACAATCACTAAAATCTGATTCTAGATCTAGAAAATACATAAAAAATTATGCACTTTCAAAAAAAAATGCACCTAAAAAGGAGTTCATATGAGCTCAAACGAGGCCTTGGAAGTTGCAAAAACTAAGATTTGCAATTTTCAAAAAAATTCAAAAATAGAGATCAGAAACCACCTGAACCATTGTGTAGATCATGAAATTCTACCCCAAAACAAAAAAAATTGCTCGAAAAAAGGAGTCCAGATGACTGAGATATCGATGTTTGAAAATTGCCTCTGAAATTATTTTTTCTGAATGGCCGCTGCCGCACTTCCAAAATTTAAATAGCTCTAGATTTGGCCTCGGGTGTCTGATTTGGATGAAATAAAATTTGATTTAGGGGTTTTTGGACCTCCTTAATATGATGCCAACCTCTGATTTGCACCAACAAGCACCAATATTGACCTACAATAGAAAGCCACAAAATACAAAACTCCAAATTTTCTCCAAATAGACTATGCAATGGTGATGTCCAAATACCTTTATTCTACACCCACAATTGAATCAAGCCAAGATTGCACTTCTTGAGAAGAGGTCTTCACACCTTGAGAGCTCTGATACCATGTTAGAGTTTTAGGTGACTCTACAACACTCCTAGGATCGAATGCAAGACCAAGATAACTTCCACAAGAGATTGGCAAGACAATTGCATTAAGATGCAAGAATGATATTATTGATCATGGACATGATTAAAATATACATAATAGGTCTCCTTATATAGGAAAGGAGATAAGAGACAATGATAAGGAGCTGATAAGCTATTACCTATGCTAGGTGTAATCACATGTCCACCAAATGTGGATCATCCTCCATTATACAATAAAGTATGTGCAATGGATTAGGATGATAATGTGATAAGAGAACGAAAGGTGGATCTCACACACAAAGAGGTATGTGATGACAACTATCACACCTAAAGTGGAAATTCTCCTACACCATGTTCTTGAATGAGGTGCACACTCCTAGGTGTCTTAATCACTAACTACTATGCAATGCATTATCCTAAGTAAGATTAAGCTAAGTGTAATTAGGAATATTTAATTACACCAACAATAACCATGGTAGAATAATATGTTTCGTGGGGGTGCTAATAAGGGCCAAAGACTTAACTAATGTATTTTTTCACTTCTTCATGAGCGTTGACTCTAGTCAACAAGCTTGGGTTCTGGTGTTGCAACTAAATTATGAAAGATATCACCAAATTTTTTAACTATACTATCACAAGGGTTGATCGTGGTTAGGTATTACGATTGTGTGGGCATGGTTATTGAAGGGAAATATTTACCAAAGATATCCTCATCATCTTGAATTTATCAAACAAGTCAAATGTGAATGACTCACAGGTTGGCACAAAAGTAAAAACTAGTAGATACAAACTTGAAGGAATGAAGTTGGTCAATTGTTGTTTTACTGTAAATGATTGACCTAGGTAGAATAAAAGAAATGATGTGGAAGATATGATAGGAATGGGGATTTTTCAGTAAGAAAATTTACTTCTTGTGATATGTGTGGAGTTTTAGATAGATTTTTTAGAGATATGGAGTTCAAAAAATCTCTGCATCTATTGAAGAATGTAAATGATTTATGTAGGGTTACTTCCATACATAGAATGCTTGTAGTCTAGTGTTCAAGGACTACCGTCATTTTTCATCCTTAAAAAATTTGATAAAATTTGGAGGTTATAAGAAGGTTGTCCCTCGATAGAGTTTGTTATCCAGAAGTTAGCAAAAAAGGTTATTGTGGGAAAAATAGATGATTTCTAGAATATTGCCAAATATGTCAAGGTGCAGGAGTAGAATGTAATGGTAGCCAGAGGGGTATTAAAAGTAGGGTGCATAGCCAAAGGGATATGAAAATGATTGAATAGTGCTTAAAAATTATTATGAGGCATGTATCCTTTCATAATACACAAGGCTAACACCCATATGTATCTTGGAGGTTGTGTGGAAGAGAATAAACATGATTAAGAGGTGGAATGTAGAGCCTTGGAGTCTTTTATCTTCCAGTAGGAATGGGTGTCAAATCCCTTACTGGTTTGAAAATCTCTTGGTAATCCTATATCTGAGTCTTCTCTGCAATAACATCAATCTCATGGTAATATTGGCATGACTCCTTAACATTGTGTTTTCATAGGAGACACTCTGACTTCTACTATCAAGAAGTTGCATGACTGAATTGGCTAGGAAGTAACCAACTTAGTTGGGATGATTATTTCTATAATATATTTTTATAAAGTAGTATCAGATTATAAAAAAGGTGACCTGAATCTTGTTGCATTCTAGTGTATATATTAGAATCCCAAGGTCGTAAAGAGGAGTTCCATCCTAGAGTCATTATTTGTAGTCTAGTTCTTTTTAGATCATACTTAGGAGTGTTGGAAGTGGTGGTCTAAAATAAAATTGTCTCAAGTGACAGTATACAGTTTAATCTAAGCTTTCTCTGATAAAATATGCACTTTAAATGTCTCCTACATCTTCCATGTAATCATTTCAATTCAAGCAATCAAATATTATAAGGATTTTAAGTGCACATTTTTTTGTTCTGAGTATATGAGTGATGGATTTTGTTCAAGGAACAAACTAAAATTTTCTTTCAATCCTATACTGGTGATTATGTGTATTTACTTAGGATTATTACAAAATATTTATAGTATCTTCTGATGGTGGATTCATTATTGCAAGGTAATAATACATTATCATCCATTAAACTTGTGTTAAGGTTGTTTCTAGTGAACCTATTTTATGAATGACACCCAATGGATAATGCACTAATCTTTTTTTCTTTCTTCACAACACCTTTGGTTGGGAATAATTTCAAAATATCATGAAACAGTTCTTTGTTTTGTTTTTCTAAGTTATTTTAATTATTGTGTCCTTACTGCTTGTCTATAAAATATACTCAAATGTTCTAGCAAATAAAATGCAAGTAGCTTAATTCTAAGGCATACATTAAGAACACCATATATTCTGCAATACTCCATTGAGTAGGTTGAAATGTAAGTTTGAGTAGTGTCAAAAGGTGTACTCACCTGAGTCTAATAGAGCTCGAAGTGAAAAAGGCTATGTAGCCTTATCAATGTTAAATTTTCTTATCCTTGGCTTGTGGATAATGAGTTTTGTCAGGTAGCATTGGTGGTCTAGAAAAATCATTTAGAATCAAGGATGGAAATAAAATGCACCAACATAAATGGTGACTCTGTTGGGGAGGATAATGTTAAATCCCTTTGAGTTAGAGTCCAAAATATCAAGAATCTAAAAGTGTTTCATATCTGAAGCTTTAGGCCTGAAAAAAGTTTATTGTAGCTAATTTGAGGAAAAACTGTGACTCTATTACTGAGAACCTATGATGAACATATGCTTTAAATATTTTTTATTGTTTAAGAATTTCCTCTATAGGGAGATGGAGACTCTAATGAAGATTTGATGAAAATCTCAGTAGCTACAAAGGTCTACTGTTGCAATAACATTTTTACATATTTTCAGATATTTTTAAATGAATACCATTAAACTTGAAAGTTATTTTTGAGAAAAATAGTTTCCCTACTTAGTGGAATCAATACTAGTTTGAAAGGGAAGTGTTAGAAAAACATTTTCATATTTACTTGTTGTGAATCTTGGCTCACATACTTTGTTGTAATGTGAAAATCTATCAAGAATTGTTATATCAAGCATACTATAGTCAAGTTGTATACGTTATATTCTTGATTCCCTATTGTATGTAAGTGAAATGCAAGGCTATATGTCATATGTTTATGTAATCAAAAGAGAATGCATTGTGAATATTTTCAGCATTGTATGTTTTTGAGTATAATCATGTCTAGTAAGAAAATCCAAGGGTGTAATGGAAGGAACTTCAACACTAAAAGATATAAAGCCATTGATTTTGGTGGCATTGGTGGTTATCCAAATCCTATTCCATTTGAGGCTAGAGAAATACTACCTAGATTCAGTAGTTTAAAAGAAGAGTCAGCTAAAAGATATCTAAGAAAAAAAATTGAGTGCATGGAGAACCATGAAGTTTATTATGAGGATGCCATCATTAGGGTGTTTGTGCAATATTTGATGGGTGATGCTAGGGAATGGTTCTTAAATTTATTTCCATAGTCAATAAGCTCTTGGCATGAATGTGAATCGGCATTTGGGGAGTAGTTTGATGAATTGATTAGTAACACTACCTTTCTCAGTAATTTCTTTGATATTCACATTGGGGATGAGGAGTTAGTGTCAACTTTTAATCTGAGGTTTATAAGAACGCTAAAGAATATTATTGAGAAATGTAGTCCATAAGATACAATGATATTACTTATTTACTTGGGTGCTTTCATTAAGAAAATGAGTTATAGACTAATAAATGGGGAGCCAACAAGTTTGCATGAGGCCTTTGCAATTTCTATGACTATTGAAAAAGTTTCCAATTATAGAATGATTAGGAAACTCAATCCCAACAAAAAATATTCATATGCAAGTGAACAATGCACTGTGGAGGTTGTACATAATTTTCATAATTATTTCTAGACTATTAACCTAAGTTTTTTTTTCATTTATTAATGTTGGTAATGTATTTCCTAGTGCATTGATAGAGCCACAAGGTGAGGGAAGTATTGATGGATCACCTAGTGTTCAAAATGAATAGGTAGTATGTGTACCTATTCAGTACTATACAGACAATCAACTATCTAGTATGCAAGTGTCTGAAAGAATTACTCTAAGAAAACATCAAATTTTTGTGCTTGAATAGGAAGCATCTGCTGCAAAAAATTAGATTAATCATCAATGTCTTCACCAATAGTATTCGGATGTAGTTCCTGACACTATGGTTCATCTACAAGATTTGATAGACCATGAAACAAGAAGGCTTGTGAATTACAAGGAAGTTATACCAATAAAATTTTTGGGGCAGCCTTATCATGAACATGATTTGAATGAAAGTTTCAGAGATGTTGGTGAAAGTATGTGTACATTTCAAAATGAACAGAAGTGGAGTAATGGTGGTAGGGTGGATGTCCTAGTTGATAATAAATGAATGTAATATTGTTATTTCATCTTGTATGCTCTGATTCTACGATGTGCCAAATGATGTTTATTGGCATGAGATTCATGAAGGTTTATATGGATCAGAATTTAATTTAGTTACTGCTCATAGTGATCATGAAAGACATTCTTGTAATGATGATGAAGATATATGTTATAAAGTAGAGGTCATATCTACAGGTCCAAAAGACTTCACAGAATTTTTGAACCCACTCTATGAAGACATATAATAACATCAAATGAGTGTTTTCTATAGTCAATCTGAAGATGATTTTCAAATTCTCACAAACCCCATCTATAATGAAATAGTAGAAGAAGCTCATGTCATGTTGTTTCATGGAAGATTTGAACATGGTTTTCATCATTTTGAGAGTTTATTATATGAGGATAAGGTGTTTTCGATTGATGAAAATACCCTCTCATCTTGAGCAGAGGATCATGATGTTGATGAGATAAATATTTCTGAGTTGTCATTTTATGATGACCTTACAAGTGATTGTGATGATGTGATAAGGATGAAATCAAGGGTTGAAACATATGAATATTAGCTTAAATTCTTGCATGATATGTATAAATGTGAAAATTATAACTTTTTCTTTAGTGTGCAAGATGACTGTGAGGTAAATATTAGTGATTTTGGTCATGTGGGTGAATATGTGTTAGGATTAACAAGACAGAAATAATAGTTACATGCAAATATAACCAATATCAAAAAATAATAAACCACATAGAAGAGAACACAAGATACAAAGATTTAACGTCGTTCACCCAATCCCTGGGCTACATCCACCAATAGCGAGTCCAATATTATTATTATCCAGTGATTATAACCCGATTGCAATCTGTAATCCCTTACAGCTCAATACCATCGCAAGAAGCTACTAAAACATACATCATAATAAAATCCCTAACCCTAAGCTATTTTATAAAAGTTTATTTTTCCTCTTTAGGGTTACAACATGTTGAGGGGAAAAGTGTACAGTACTTCCCTAGTCAATCACCACAATATTACAATATGAATGCTTTCATTTCCCAGTGTAGTTGGTTGGAAAATTTATTGAGCATAGTGTAATCACCTAAAATTGGGCTAATAGAACCTAAGGCCCTATTTGCCCTAATGTGGGATAAACTCCTAATTGGGTTAATTAAATTCCTGATTATTAACATAATTTATCAAATTTGATCAAATTAATAAAACTTCATAAATCAAGCTTTAATTATCAATAATTGAGAAAAAATCACATTAATTACCTCTAAGCCTAATTAATTAAATCAATCCCATTAAATGCATAGCTAGAGTAAATAAATTAAACAAATGAATAAAAGGCTTAAGAATGGCATGGCACCTCTCAAGGGGACAACAAAGACACTTTTGACCAATGAGAGCTCATCACATGGATCAAGTTTGGACGAATCTCAACCATCCCTCATGGATGCATATCAACCGTCCAACTTCTTAAGGTTCTATAAAAGATGAATTTTCAAACAAGGTTAAAGGATAGTTAATTTGAGTTCATACTTACATGTTGCACATTTGAATTCATAGCTAATTAGAAAACACTTCAATTTTCTTAATAGTTAATGAATCAATGGCTTTTATGAATGAATTTGATTTCTTAGTCGCATATTTGGCATGAATCTCTCATTCTAACATGCATTGTCACTATTTAGGGTCTAAATCTGAGAGTAACTTTAGATTCTTATCGTACTTGTGTTAGTTAGAGAGCAATAGGACAATTTTGTCTAGTTTAAATGGCTTTCATTTTCTTTAAATTTAATTTAAACTAACAAGCTAATGTTCTATTGAAGTGTTGTGTTGCAGATTCACATTGTTCACAAAATACACACACATTTCTAGCACCCACTGTGGGGCACAACATATGAAGATTAGCTTAAATTCTTGCATGATATGTATAAATGTGAAAATTATAACTTTTTCTTTAGTGTGCAAGATGACTGTGAGGTAAAACTTAGTGATTTTGGTCATGTGGGTGAATATGAATGCTTTCATTTCTCAGTGTAGTTGTTTCAAAAATTTATTGAGCATAGTAGTGGAACTAAAAATGAAGGATGCCATATTGTGTATAATTAGCTTAAATTCTTTCATGATATGTATAAATGTGAAAATTATAACTTTTTCTTTAGTGTGCAAGATGACTGTGAGGTAAAACTTAGTGATTTTGGTCATGAGGGTGAATATGAATTCTTTCATTTCCCAGTGTAGCTGGTTGGAAAATTTATTGAGCATAGTAGTGGAACTGAAAATGAAGGAGGCCATATTGTGTATAAACATTCACCATATTGAGCATAATAGTGGAACTGAAAATTTATTTATGATGACCTTACAAGTGATCGTGATGATGGGTTAAGGATGAAATCAAGAGTTGCAACATATGAAGATTAGCTTAAATTCTTGCATGATATGTATAAATGTGAAAATTATAACTTTTTCTTTAGTGTGCAAGATGACCGTGAGGTAAAACTTAGTGGTTTTGGTCATGTGGGTGAATATGAATGCTTTCATTTCCCAGTGTAGCTGGTTGGAAAATTTATTGAGCATAGTAGTGGAACTGAAAATGAAGGAGGTCATATTGTGTATATACATTCACCATGTTGTGGATATGAAAAGTAAGTTTCAGATTATGTTTCTCTTCCTTATGGGAATTCCTACATGATATCATGGGATGTTGGCATTGATAAGTATGGTGAAAGGATTACTTATACCAGCTACAATCAGTATGGTCAAATTTTACTCAATGGATTTTTTAGTCTGATAAGGTTGCTACGTGACAAGAATCAGACATTTGATAGATGTGAGTATTGATTTTACTTGTTTGGTGGCCCATGGCCACTAAAAGGATCTGTTTGATTTCCAAAAGGCATTATATATAGTAAATAAGGAGCTCAGTGAAGTTAATAATTGGTCTGCTTCCCCAAAGATCTCAATTCTCACCATGTCTGTAGGGAGCATGTGTTCCCAACAAGAGACATTGTTAGGACCCATCATATTTTTTAAGCTTTCACCCCAACCTTGTGTTGTAAATTTTGAATTTGAATTCATTAGGTTTGTCGTGTCATTCTACCTTTTCATGTTAGTCATGCAGTCATAACTTGAAGTAAGTCTTATCATATATTAGTTGTGACCTCGCGGGTGGTCAGGTTTGTTGTTAGTCATGGTGTCAATAGAATTATTTGGTTTAACTGTCAAAGGTTTCAAGGTTGCAAGTAGTTAGGAATTTTTGTTGTCACAACCCCTTTGTGGTTATAGGTCTAAGGAGCTAGTTGTTGCGAGGCTGCGAGTAAATTGTGGAGGTCAGTCAAGTTTTTTAGTCACACCATCACAATGTTATGTGGAAGTAAAGTGTTTGGGTTGCGAGTGTGGGAGGAAATTGTTGGAGCTCAAAAATCCTGGATATAGTTTTGAGTCCATATTCAAAAATTTTCCAAAGGCAAAGTTTGTGCCCTTGAAAGTAATTGTGAAAGGACCCTAGTTCGAGTGCACATAATGAAGGCCTGATGATTTTTATGAGATGACGGTTGGGATATGTGTTCCTTTCCTTTCATTTAGCATATTCAGTTGGTTACAACTCCTAGATTTTAGTGATATGTTTCGAAGATACCCATTTGGAGGTCATTGCACAAATCTGCACTTTGCATTATGTTCAGTTTTTACTGAATGACCCACTTTGGTAGTTTGCATCTAATGACTAATTGATAGTCATGATGGAAGGATTATTTCACTGTATTGTAGGCATGAGAGTGTGTCTCCATGCCCATTAATAGATTCCTAGAGATTAGTATGATCAGTTTACCAGGGCTCTTTTGTTTGCATTTTATTCAATTTCACTGAATGTGGAAATGCAGATTTTAAGTAGCCTACTTTGAGATCATACAAATTTCACCTAGTCAGTGATCAAGAGAAATTGAATGTTCCTCTATACTTTAGACATGTAAATGAGCTCTCTTGGTGATTTTTAGATCATGACCAATCTGTTTGACCCCTTTCCTTAGTCAGTTCCAAATGCAATTTCTACAAGTTTCACTGTCTTTCAATATAGGATGTTCTTAGGGGGTGACTTTGAGGATTACTTCTGGATAGTCAGTTGATCATTTTAGAAATATGAATACAACCTTGTTTTATACATATGAAAGAGATTAGATTCACCCAAGGTTTCAGGCTATGAGAATCTCAGTTGATAGGTCTGCAAGGTCAGATAAAAGGGTGTTTTATGCTGATGGCTAATGCTGACAGGATAAACTTTACAGAGTAACCACTTTCAAAAATGCATAACTTGATGTCAAACGCATATTTTCAGATGGTGATTGATTCCTTGTATTCCTTGTATATGAGTCTTCTTTCAACATCAGTGGTCCAACCTCAGCTCTTCATTGGATATTTTTGGTGCATCTTCTTTACAGGTTGTTTCCAGTGTTTCTAGTTTGTGTTTACAGAATAAATTTGAACAGGTGTTTTCAAGTTTTAAATTCTCTCACCATGTTCATCTTCATGGGAACTCGTTTGACAGAGTGATTCTCTATACTACAAAGTTTGTATTCACCAAGTGCCGATGCCAGAGGTTAAGTTTTGATTAGTCTTTTAATTTTGCGATTGGAGGAAATTTATTCAGTTTGGTGACTTTGGCAAAGTTTTTTAAATGTCTAGCATTGTCTAGGTTGGATCCAGTTGCAGACACCAATCATTTTGGATGTGTTTGAGGTTCGAGTGTTTGAAATCAAAAAAAAATCAGGTCAGACCCGCTTGGGGTCTAGCCTGCCTCATTATTTTAAAGGAAAACATTGGCGCTCTTTCATCAAATGAAATTGGAAGGCATAATAACTAACTCATTTACCTTGGTTAGTTTCTTGTTGGCAGGCGGTCATCTACTAGCACTGCAAGAAGAATAGACACAACAATCAGGCATTAATCAAGTTTTGTCAAATGCAACTGAAAGGTGTTGAACTTGGTTCAATCACACTGGTGAGTTTTCTCTCTGCATGTGACCATTTGAAGAATCAACAGCAAGGCCAGTTCTTTTCACAAAATGTCTGGCAAAGATGTGGTCTCATGGAGTTCAATGATTGGGGAATATGGAATACATGGACATGAGTGCACCATCCAATGGCTGGTTGCACTTCTTAAACTAAAATGTGGAGGCCACATGCATTTGTTTTGATGTTGGCATGCACCATTCAATGGACTATTGGCTATGTGCACACGTTTTTTATAAGTGTTGGGCACATACTATGAAAAGAAGTTCCATGCACATATTTTAAATCGTACCATTCATTTAAGGTTGTAGGCTTTGTTTTTATGCTGGGCGCACTTCACTTTGGACTGTATGCTCCACACTTCCTAATGCTCTACAATGTTTCTTTTAAACAATGAACTATACCTTTCATGCAATGTGTATGCCCTTTCTTTGGCATTGCACACACCATCTTTCACTTTGTGCATGCGTATGTCTTTCATTTTGTGGCTACACATGTTATTTAAGAGTTGGGTGCACTAATGAGGTCTTGCGCACCAGTTCGTATTGCATTGTGTGCACCTTTTAATCCATGTGGTTGCAGGTTTGTTTTGTAGAGGGGCAGTGCACACATGTTGGAAGGGGGATGTTGCACGCACCTTGGAGGCATGGTTCTACACACACCAAGGAAATGGTGATGCTCACGCACCAAGGAAATGGTTGGCACGTGCATAGAGTGAAGTGGGCGGCCAAAATGGGACTGTGCATTGAGGATATTTATCCCACATTTGTCCAGCAGAATGAGCAAGAAGGTTTTAAATACAAAGATGCTTGGGTAGATGGTAAAGTGAATAAAAAAGAAAGGGCTATGTGGTTGGCCATCAGATGTGTGGGCCAGGCTAAATGCATGACAGTTGGGCACACACTAGGAAGGTCTTTTTGAAGGTAAATTTAAAGGTGAGTTTAATAATCTCAATGAGATTTGTCCCACATTGCCCGTATGAAAGGGAAATAAGTTGTTTATATGGCGGAGCACACAATATTAAGGTGTCCAAGTGTAGACACTTGGATGGAGGCCAGCCCACATGTGCATGTGAACTGAGACGTCTAGCTGGTGACAAGTTGACGATGACTAGGCAATGAACTTGGAGCGGGTCCCACGAGATGGTAAGTATATTTTAATGAAGTGTGAGTCTGTAGGTTTGATGCATTGGGATGCATGCCTGAAGATCAATGGCGGGCGCGATCCCTCAGAGAGAAAGTTACATGAGAGATATCATCAAGGGATCAAGACTGAGTGACATGTGGCAAGGCGATGACATGGCGAAGTGGATGCAGTCTAATGCCAAATGGACAGTGTAACGAACCGTATGATGACACCTGGTGGAGGGTGATGATAGGGCACTGATAAGGTAGTACATGGGCTGTTATCTGGGTGCCTTGAGATGTGTGCCCGAAATCTGACGGTTGGTGCAATTCCTTAAAGAAAAGATACTCAATGATTAATGTTCAAGGGATCATGATAGGTGACACATGTCGGGTAGTGAGGTGGCAGAGATGTTGCAGATGGATGCCCAGTCAAAGAGATGAACAAATCAGAGATCGACAAGTGGTATAGTGATGTGTAGTGGTCCAACAAGGTGATGACATGGATTAATGAGCCAATCAAGTGGTGCCACATGGCACATGGGGCCCACATTAAATTTAAATATCTATGAAAGAATTAAAAAATGAATTACAAAGTTTGCACTATTGAAATAAATTGAAAAATTTAAATGACTACAACTGCTCACGAAAATATGGGCTAGAGACTTCATTTTTACCCAAATATAGGCATATAATATGTCGTTGGAAACAACAAAGGATAAGGATTGCAATGGCGGTGATTAAATTCAAATTTGACCAATTGGGTAAGAGTGGTAATGGCCCTTGTAATTCAAGATCAGAGTTTGGTGAAATGTTCGTTTAGACAAATATCAAATTTGCATTTTTGGACAAAGGGAAGAAGGATTAGATTTCTTGCAACTTGGTTTTCCTTGTAGATTTTTTCCTTGGGTTCATGAAGAGATCAGATTTGTTGTTTCTTCCAAGGTATTAATTGTTGATTTGATTTTCTCAGAAAGGAGAAGTAGTTGATTTCCCAGGAATGTTTGCAAAGGGTACAATCAAATCTGATTTCATTCTCATGCAGACCTTAGAGGTTGTTGGTTTTGGTTTTGGTTTTTTCACCTAAGTGATCTTTTGCTTATTGCATCCTTATCTCTATATAAGAATTTTCATAATCATTTTAGGTTGTTGGCTAGAAAAATCTTGAGACACGAGAAGTTGAAAAGCTAAGTGTGTGTTTCCTCAGTCCAGAGTGTAGTATGCTCTGCTAAATTGTGTCAATACAGAGCAAAAACCTTCAAAGTCTTTTGCATATTGTCTAAGTGGTGTATTCTGAAATAGATTGTAATACAGGAATTTGAATCCTCACACTTAATGCAATTTTCTAGTTTTCATATCTCTCATTTTGTTGTTCTTATTGGGTTTTGAGTTTTCTAATTCACTGCATAGATTTTATCTGTGTATATGTTTTTATTTCTCAGCCTTGATCTAGGATCAAGTTAAAAGTCTCTGGATAAAAAATAGATTCATTTGGTTCAACTAAAGGATATTTTATAAGCAATGTATGAGTCTGGTTGATTGTATTTATGGCTTGGAATCTCTGATGAATTAAGTAGGTGTTTATGTGTTTTGTATCTGCTTTAGATCTATTGCTCAATGGACAAGGCAGTGATCAGAAATTAGTATCTCCTGTAGTGATGCAAGTTTGGCATGGTTGTTTACATTCTGCAAGAAATTAAATCAAAATCCTTTTAATCCTTTCAATTTTATGGTTGTGTGGTATCATTTTCATCATCGCAATGGAGAGTCAATGAATGACTGGTTATCATTTAGTACTTTCTTTCTATTGTCTGCTTTGTTGAATCCAGTCTTGGTATTGTAAAGAGTGTTTTATTTACTCATGGATTAGGTGCACCCGCCTTGGTTCTGCAGAGCTAGAAGTGCAAAGGGCATTCTTGTCCCTATAGTTGGTCCAGTTACTTACAGATCTCCCCATATTTTGAACTAACCATTCCCAAAATCAATCTTAGGTATATTGGTGTCTCTTTGAGTGTAAAATCTATTTTGGGAACCAACATAAATGAAAAGTGGAAATTTTATGCTAACATGATGGTTAAGGTTTGATGTTATCGCAGCCTCACAAGGTTTCTTGGTTGTTAGTGTTTATGGATGTGAGTGTGTGATAGGATTCCATGTGGCATGAGAAAGCCAATGAAAATAATTGTAGCGGTTATCGCATGATCGCAGCAGTTAGTGGAAAGTTTGTCTAGTGATTGCAAGATTTCGACCAAGACCATGACATGTAAAGTTAATAATGATCGCATACTCGTGATGGGTAAGAGGATAAATACAAAATAGTTGTGAGGTTGCAAATGGAGTCATAAGGGTTAGTAAGGAATGTTGTCTCATGGTCATCGTGGTTAAGTAAGATAACAGTTTGAGGTTGCCAGGTCACTATGAGGGATAACCATGGTAGAATAATATGTGTCATGGGGATGCAAGTAAGGGCCAAAGACTTAACTAATGTGTTTTTTTTCCTCTTCGTGAGTGTTGACTCTAGTTAGGAAGCTTGGGTTGTAGTGTTGCAAAGTTGAAGAATGAAAGATATCACCAAATTGTTTATTAGTATCCTCACAGGGGTTGACCGTGATTAGGTATTATGGTTGTGTGACTAAATTTATTAAAGGGAAAGCTTCACCAAAGATATACTCGTCATCTCACAATTCTTAGACAAGTCAAATGTGAATGACTCATGGTTTGGCACTAAAGCAACACCTTATAGATACGAACCTGAAGGAATGAAGTTGGTCAATTATTGTTTTACTCCAAATGGTCAGCCTGGGTAGACTAAAAGAAACAATGTGGCAGATAAGACATAAATGGGGCTTGTTCAGTAAGTACCTTTACTTGATGTGATATGTGTAGAGTTTCAAATATCTTTATCATAGATAAATAGTTTAGAAAATCAAGATGCATCCGCAAAATAATGTAAATGATTTCTTTAGGGTTACTTCCATACGTATACTTCTTATAGTCTAGTGTTTAAGGACTACTTTCATTTGTCATCTCGAGAATTTTTTATAGAATTTGGAAGTTATAATAAGGTTGTCCCTCAATAGAGTTGGTTATTCAGAAGTTAGCAAAAATGGTCATTGTGGGAGAAACGGATGATTTCTAGAATATTTTCAAATATGTCAAGGTAAAGTTACAGGAGGAATATTGGGATGAGGCATAGGAGTAGAATGTAATGGTAGCTAGAGGGATATTAAGAGTAGGGTGCATAGCCAAAGGGATATTAAAATGATTAAACAATTATGCAAATTCATTTTGAGGCATGTCACATGTCATAATCTATAAGGCTAATGCCCTTATTTATCCTGGAGGTTGCCAGGAAGAGAAGAAATACAATGAAGAGGTGGAAAGTAGAGCCTCAGAGTCTTTTTTGCTTCTAGTAGGAATGGGTTTCAAAGCCCTTACTAGTTTGCAAAGTTCTTGGGAATCCTATATTAGGGTTGTTGATGTTTATAGCTTCGATCGGATAAAATGACAATAATATTATGAGAAAATAAATAAACAATATATTAATATATATATAATGAAGGACATTATTATTATATTAATATACATACTTATAATATTAGATTAAATAAACATCATATCGATCAATGTTAATGTTCAACCTTATTAATACCATTTTGTATCGATAATATGATTCTACATTATATATACATATTAATATATATAATATTAATGATATTATTATTATATATATTAATATACATATATAAATGTATATTATATTTGATCAAATAATATTTCATATTACATCTGGAAACAGATTAATATCGGTCAAATCGATGACACCAATTGACACAGGCTGACTTAACTATATATCCTTATTGGTTAAATAATTACCGGTTCATATCGGTCTGAACTAACATTTGGGTGGCGACTAAGTTAATATTCTCATTGGATGTCATTAAGGTTATCGGGAAATTTTATTTCATTGTCGGGTGCCTTGTATTATCATCGATTAATATATCAACCACGAGTTGTTATCGGGTTGAATGAAATTTATGGTAAAGTATTGATTAATTTAAAATCTGTGACTATATTCACTTACCATCAGGTGATACACTATGATTGATGTGAGCATTGTCGAGAGTCGTGCCTTATATTATGCATTTGTTTACTTTGCTTATAACACCGATTGTTTTAGTGCTCATTTTGAACAGACAGTTATGAATGAAAAGACATGACGGTATAGAGCCATGTCTAAGGAGACATGTCTCTATACCACGATATCTTTCTTATAAGAGTTCATTCCTTGATCAATAAGAGACAAGTATATACAACAAACAATACAAGTTTCACTTTTCGAGTCTGTAGAATATTGATATTAACATATTTATATATATCTTTTACTATATCAGTAATAAATATATATATTGTGATTAAATATATTACATATATTGAGGATATATAAGAAAATTTAAAAGACATATATTCTTGATCTTAAATTTAATAGGGGTCTTCTCTGCAATAACATCAATCTCAGGTTGATATTGGCACGGCTCCTGAACGTGGTGTTTTCATAGGAGAGACTCTAACTTCTACCAATAGGCAGTTGCACAAATGAAATGGTTATAAAGTAAACAACTTAGTTGGGATGTTGCTTTCTATAACATATTTTTGTAAAGAGGAATCAAAAAAATTTTAAAGTGACCTAAAGCTTGTTGCATTCTAGTGTATATAGGAATCCCAAGGTCGTAAAGAGGAGTTCCATCCTAGAGTCATTAGTTGTAGTCTAGTTATTTTTAGATCAGACTTAGGAGTTTGTGAAGTGGTGGTCTGAAATAAAATGGTCTCAAGTGACAGTATACAGTTTAATTTGAGCTTTCTCTAATAAAATATTCATTTTAAATGTCTCCTACATCTTCTAGTAATCATTTCAATTCAAGTAATCAAAGATTATAAGGATTTGCATTGCACATTTGTTGTTCTGAGTATATGAGTGATGGATTTTGTTCAAGGAACAAACTAAAATTTTATTTCAATCATATACTGGTAATTATGTGTATTTACTTAGGATTATTAAAGAAGATTTATAGTGTCTTCTAATGGTGGATTCATTATTGCAAGGAAATAATACATTAGTGTCCATTAAACTTGTGTTAAGGTTGTTCCTGGTGAACCCATTTTATGATGACGTCCAATGGATAACACACTAGTTTGATTTTATTTCTTCACAACACCTTTGGCTGGGAATAATTTCAAAATATCATGAAATAGTTCTTTGTTTTGTTTTTGTAAGTTATTTTAATTATTGTGTCCTTACTGCTTGTCTGTAAAATATACTCAAATATTTTGGTGAATACAATGAAAGTAGCTTAATTCTGAGGCATATAGTAAGAACATCATCTATTGTGCAATACTTTGTTGAATAGGTTGAAATGTATGTTTGAGTCTTTGCAAAAGGTATACTCACCTGAGTCTAACAGAGCTCGAAGTGAAGAAGGTTGTGTATCCTTGTCAATGTTGGATTTACTTGTCCTTGGCTTATGGTTAATGAGTTTTGTCATGTCATAGCATTGGTGATCTAGACAAATAATTTAGAATCAAGGGTAGAAATAAAAAGCACCAAAAGAATGCAATAAATCAAGAGAAAGGTAAGCATACAAAATTTGAATCACTTTAGTTGGGTCCTTTTGTAGTAATGGAAAAGATGGTGTAGACTCATACTATTTTTAGACAACTAATGGAGAAGTTATAGAACTGCCACTACACTCATAGTTCTTAATGTTCTTCTTTTCCTAAAAAAAAGTTACATGCATAGTAGATTACTATATATATTTACAAATAATTGTTGGTTGTCTTGTTAGTGTTTTTGGGTCTTCCCACCAAGTTTTTTGAATCCTTGTGCTAGTATGAAACTAGTCATCCCTAGCTAGAGCCACTGTTAGGACTATTCATTTTTACCATCTCCTGGTTAGGGTTACATTTTAGGTTTTTGAAAAGTGCATTGTCAAATGCAAAATAAATGGCTTAAGTATTGGTCTCTTCCTATACCTAGGCGATATTTGTTATGTTTGAATGTTGGCCATTTTAACCAGTTGCAAGTAACTTAAGATGGGTCTATAGTCTTTAGGAAACCAGTCCCTCCTATATATCCCCTTAGGATCTTCCTATCTTGGTAAATAAGTCATTTTTCTCCATTTTTTTAATTTCCTCATCCAGTCCCCCGCATTATTTTTATTTGACAATATGTATGTCATGTGAGTGAGCAGGCTAAAGTCTAATATTGGTACATTTTTTCCACTTTCCCATAGAGGTGAATAGAAACACTAAACGCTATGTGTGGGTATGTGGGTTGACAATGAATATGGTAAGTAAAAGAAAAGGCCATGGCCTTGCATCCCTGTAGGGAACACCACCAAAAGAAAAAGTGTAAGGTAGGTTTGTAGGGGGCATACATTTTAGGGGTTTCCTTTAGGCCTTGCCTCCTCACAAGGGAAAATTACCATGTAGAAAAGGTAGTGCAAGAGAGCAGGGTGACAAAAAATGAATCAAGCCTTGGCCCCACATACCTGCAAGTGTGATTTCAATTTTGAAAAGTGTTTTGTGGTTTAGAAGGGTTAAAAGGGATCAAGTAGTGATCTATGATGGTTCCTAGACCCCACGTCCCTGTAGTGGTCTGATGTACCAAATGTAATATGGCACGAGTGAGCGAGATATAATTGGTAAAGGAGCTTGAAATACTTATGGGACCTCGCCTCCTTACAGGGTGATGTCATAATGAAATAAGCATGGTACAGGTGTGTGGGGTATTGGTAAGTTGATAAAATCAACTATAACTACTAACGACCCCACATCCCCGCAATGGCCTAGCACTTATTGAGGGATGCAAGGAGATTTTACAGGGGAGAAAAGTAGCTAATTAAGATTGCGGTATTTTAATGACCTCACATGCCTGCATAGGTAAACCAAAGGAAGGAAAAATTTATGCACACTCATGGGGTATATTTCCTTGCATTTGTATTGGTCATTTTTCTTCTACGGTGATAGTCAAACTTATCCTTACTATTAGATTTTGCTAGCATGGATGTATCAACGACCCATTTTCAAAATTGCACACAGTTGTAAAAACTTCACTCCCAAGTTGTTGTCATTAATGTCAAGTTGACATAAAGAAAGAAAGAATGCATGAAAAATAAATTCTACCTTGGGATGTTGTTTTATTCACTTTTCTAATTGAATTTTGAAGTGTTTGTTGTTGAGAGTGTAAAAGTGGTGTGTTTGTAGTTTGCAGAGAAAAGGCTTTTGAAGAATCTTCATAACTTCCCAGCGAACTCAAAAATAGTAAGTTGTTCTCATCCATCTTGATTTCATTCTAAAAGAAAGGAATTTGATGTTGAAAAGATTAGGGTTGTAATTTGCTAAAGTTTATTATAAGAAGGAAATATAGAACCCCTAGGTTGTGTTAGATTACAAAATAGTTTCCCATAATGCCTAAGAAAGGATAGGGAGAGGGTTCTTAGAGAAAGGGGAAGGAAAAAGTGAGAAATAAAGATTAAAAAATCCACATATCAACCTCTAATAATTATATTTGAAGGTCAATCTAACAAAGTTAAAGGCCCATATGAAGAGAAAAGTTGAATCTGGGTAGAATTCCACACTAAAGGAAAAGAAACCAAGGGCTCCAAGCAAGAAGGAAAGTAAACCCCTAACGGGAGAGCCAAGTACTAGAAATTTGGAGGTGTGGCATTAGGTGCCTTTGGAAAGGCTAGAGGAACATTCCCAAGCACCAAAGTTCAATGTATAAACACCTTAAAATATTTTTCTAAAGGTTTCTTTTCAACATGACCTTATACAAGTTCTTCCTACATCCATAATGAATACCAAGAATGGAGATAATTTCATGGATTCTTGTGCATAGTGTGGAGATGTGGTTCTTCCATAAAGGGGTTGGTCACTATTTTCATACTTCTATCAAAATAGGGAGGATCCTATCCCTAAGTACAACCCATGGGCACTAGATATGGAAAAATTGATTATACCATATGTCTTCATTGAGATTGACTTAATTAAACACCTGGCACCTAGATATGTTCTTGCATCTAGAATAGTTAGGAATATAGGAAACTATGTTTTGGTAGATGTCAGTACTGCTACTATAAATGAATGTTTTGGACTGATCAAACATGCATTAGTGGAGATAGACAAAGAAAATTTTAAGGAAACCTATGGCAATCAAAGAAGAGGACATATAAAGAAAAGGAGGTGTCATTGTTCAGATTGAAGGATTGGAAGTTCAAGACTATTCCTAACCCTTCTATTGAGGTAGAGTCTTTTGAGGTCAAGAAGTTCAAGCATTATTTTGTTAAGACCTAACATGCCTTATGTAAAATCCTAGGCATTGATACAAAGGACAAGGTCATAATATGGATGATGATGATGGTCATGAGAATCTAACATAAATATGTTAATCTAGAATATGATTTTTCCATATACATCTTAATGAAAATTCATGAGGGTTTACAAGGGATCAATCAGAACCCTGTAGATATTAAGTTTAATTGCTGCATTCCACTTGATCATATTCCATCACAAATACAAGTGGGGTAATAAATTAAAGTTGAAGTTTTATTATAGCCAAGAAAAGGCCTTCCCAACTCAAAGATGGTGCTATTTCTGGGATAGGAGTTGTGATAAAGAAAATTACTTGGCATTTCATCAACATTTTGTCATGAATATTTATGAATGGATGGTTACTTTTGTGGAAAGGTTTCCAATTAAGGTCATGAAAATGATGAGACCTAAAGAGATGAGAATGGATGAAAGAGGAAATTTCAACTTTGCAGATTGGTTCTTCTTTTCTAATTACACACTTATAAGGGTATATGGATATCCTCAAGCCCCTCATCGACTACCATACTATGTTTCCCAATGGTTATCTTTTATAGAATTCAGGTGGCAGTTTATGGGAATGCATAGAGTTTATATGAAAGGTAAGAAGAACATTTATTTTCTTTTGAGGTTTACCATATATTGGGGCTTTAGTATTGGGTACAAAACTTTGGACAAGATCCAAAATTATATTATTTCTAGGTATTGTTTGAGTTTTGGATAGAAAATAAATTATGATCCTGAGGACTTCATGCATTGTTTGAAGAATGATCATTTGGATAGGGTCCCATATGCCCATGAGGTAGATTAAAATGAAGATGTAATCAAGAATTCTATTGATTTAGCATCAGTCACCCAAAGAAGGAAAAAGTGGGAAATCCTTGTGAGAATTGAATATGATATGAGGAGATGCCCTGGTTTCAAGGTTTTCTACCCTAAGGAGAAGAGAAAATTTAAAAGGATTGAGAAAATGATAAATAATTTTGACATTTACCAAGGAAAGATAGAGATTAAAGTGGAAAAGGCAGAACAAGAAGGGCAATATCAGACAACTAAATAATTTGGAGATAATGTTCTTGGAGAAAGTGTAGCACAAGGTCCTCAATTAGTCCCTTATGAAGTTTATCTAGATAGAGGAGATAAAGAGGAAGAAGCAAATGTATTAGTGAAGTTCAAAATCAATGAGGAGGAGGTAGAAAAGATACTAGCATCCCTTCTTAGAGAATGACCATCAAATTAAGATCCAAAAGACATATTAAACCTAGATAATCCAAATCCTTTGGAGGATGAAGATGATAAAAGAGCCTTGGCAATTCAAGTTTTCATTTCTGATGATGATTTTATAAAAAAAACCAACTTTCAAGGCCTTGTGGTTAAAAGTGTGGGGTCTAGTAGAAGAGATTCCAAAGAGCACAACTCTAGATGATATTGATCTAAGCCACCTAAATCCAAATCAGGCTAGGAAAATTGTAAGGAGAGTAGTATGATACTAATTCCTAGATGGAATTTAGAAGAAGTGTTCTTATTGGACCGAATAAGAAAACATAAGGACCCACTATTTATTTCTAATTTTGAAAGGATGGTGGACTCACTTGTATAATCTATCATCTAACCTTGAAGGCCTTATCATAATGGGTGAAAGCTCCAAGTACCAATAGTCCTCAATTATTCATTGGTGTAGAAGAGAGAGGTGTGGATGGGTAAATGATAAGGACTTTGAAGGATACCACTACATATGAGGGAGCCACTCACACAATGCATGCAACTATGCTTACAAAGGATGTAACTTAATGGCATGAAATGCACCTCAACCCACTCCTTGAGGAAAGAGCAAAAATTCATGTTGCATGTATAACGTCCTAGTGCTAAATCTACAATTAATAAAAGCATTGGAAAATAAGACATACTCCCCTCAAGATATCCCAATGGATAAAGGTGAATCTTCTTCAGTATTGGAAGAATTAAATGATTTGAAATTGTCACCATCCCACATGATAAATTGGTTGGAAACAATATGACCATATGCATATTTCATAAATTTCCACCAAAATCTACTAACTTCAGCCCACATTTGTTGATCTCCAAGTCATGTTGTCTATTAGTGTCCAACACTTAGTCATTTTCAAGGCAATGTTGTTTGGTCATCACTACGACCAAGCCATCTTATTAAGGCCAAGTAATATACTAGACTTGTATTTTGTATAGTTACCAAGTAGTATATATGTTGAGTTGTATAGAAGAGTCATTGTCGAGCGCTTGTATATGGAGAATAGTTTTGACTGAGTATCAGAGACTTCATATGCCAAGCAAGCCATTTTTGATATATGTGTTTGTAATGACACAAACACCTAGGTAAACCATTTTAGCTGACTTATATGCATGATTTAATGATTGGGTGAACCCACAATAGTGGGTTACACTTTTTGGGAGGAATGAATTCAGCCTGAAAAGTGATTTCAAAAAAAATTCGTTAATAAATTTTGATAGAAACTATAATGTACTTTCGATCGTAAGTACTAAACTTGCGATTGAAAGTCCTTAGACATAGGACTTTCAATCGAAAGTTCTTAAGTAACTTTCAATCGAAAGTTACTTAAGAACTTTCAATCAAAAGTCTCTAGCAACTGACTTTCTATTGAAAGTCAAACTTGACTTTCTATCGAAACTAAATGACTTTCTATCGAAACCTAGGTTTCTATCGAAAGTCAACTTGACTTTCTATCAAAACTAAATGACTTTCGATCGAAACTAGCTTAGTACTTTCTATCGAAAGTGCCTGGTTTGGGCCATGGTTGCAAGTTTTGAAGAAATTCTGAGAATTTCATGGCTTCAGGCCTCAAGCATGCTGATCAAATGGATGAATAAGAAGACATCCTTTTTCATACAACAAGTACTCAGAACGAGCTTTCTAACAATTATATATTTGACTATTTTTAAATTTATTATGTGTATGGTTTTTGATGTTAAATGAATGTATGTTTTTTATCAAATATAAACCTCTGAGTTTGATGTTCAATGAAAAATAGTATAACAAGGAATTTTTTTTTTGAAAAATAACAGTGCCCTCTGTATTCGAGTCTACTTTCTATTAAAAAAAAAAATTTGGAATTCGATAAATACACAATAAGTTATAAGCTATGTAGTCAAGATACGTCAAAATTTTAGTTTAGTCAACTTCAAACGTTAATAAAATATGCAATAATAGTGATAATGTCATCAAAACAATTGCATGCCCTCCGTATGGATGTTACAAAACTAAATTCAAAAGAATTGCATTCATATCTATTTTACAAAAAAAGTTATGCTTTATGAAAATAGTGTTACTATTTGAAAATGACATTTTCAGCACCATACAAATTTTTGTGGGAGAAAGAAAAAAGTATTCAAATAAATTCAAATATATATATATATATATATATATATATATATATATATATATATATATATATATATATATATATATATATATATATATATATATATATATATATATATATATATATATATATATATATATATATATATATAGAATCTAGATAGAAAATCCTAAAAGACTCTAATTTACTTCGTCCTCGTATTTCAAGCAGTTCAACGGCAATATGCATCCGAATCTGAAAGTTTTTCTCAAAATGTAGAGTTCATTGTCCGTTCAGGCTAAAAAGTGTAACCCACTATTGTGGGTTCACCCAATTGTTGAGAGGATCAAGGAGTTGATTATGCGTTGTTATTTCAATCATTAATCCCTATGTAAGTGTTGTAACCAATCATTAAAATGGAATGCTTAAGAGGCATAAGTGATGAATCTAGATCGTCGATCTTGAACTAGATGCTTGATCATTTATTTATATAAGGTGACATCAAAAACCTAGAACGTATTAACAATCAGGAGATCTCATGTATGCAAATGGAAGTAGTGTTTTGATTATTAGATATAGAGAGAAAGCAGAGTGACCAAGTAGAGTAGTGAAGGACATAACAGAGTAGTATTTGATTTTGAGATTAGATAAGTATTGAAAAGAGGAGATCTATAATCAGCATTTAAAGTGTGAACTGAAGGATCAAGTACTGATACATTCTAGTGAGTGAATCAGGATAAATCTCTTAACAGAGTGGTCCAAACAGGCCTTTGAAAATATCTTAACAGAGTGCTTACTTAGTTGTAAGAATTAAATCCTTTAATCAAAGTAGATTGTATAAGTCTGTTGTTATCTCTATTTGAGCATTAATAGATTGTCATTAGTATCAATAAGTTATCCAGTCAGTAAAGATTGGGATAAGGATACAAACAAGTCAATCAATTAAGTAGACAGCTTTTACACCAAGCAAAGACAAGGAAAAACTTCAAGCTAACTGAATACAGGGTTGACCAAGCACACTTACCCGGCATCAGGAAATTACTAGGTACCGAGCTAATGATCATCGAGCATTCATACACATTGAGCATCAGTAATTTACCAAACAGGGAATGCAATGATTATCAAGTAAAGTAGGAAACATCATAGTAATTAGGAATGGCACATATATCTATGCAAATGATTTACACTGATCAGTAAACGGTTTACCAAGATTGAGACATATTTAATATGGATGTAATCATTAACTTTTGTGATGATTCCTATGTAATGGTAGATCTAGGTTATTTTTGTATACCATTGATCTTAGGTTTTCTAAGATGATGTAAACCCTAATTAGGTCAAGTCAGTTTGATATATATAATTGTAAAGATGTCATTATGATCATGTATCATGAAGCAATAGTCACACTAAGGACATCAGGAGATGAGACATAGGGTTTTATGGAAGAAGGTTTATAAAAGAGGAAATCATTTTTTTAGAACAACATACAAGGCTACCGAGAAGAAAAAAAGAGCATATACATCACATTGAGGTGATATCTATTTGATACTTCACAGATCTAAATCAGAAAAGTATTATTTGTCATTTTACAGATACTTTACTGTTATCAATTTAACCATTGTAGCAGATCAAAATCTCTTTATAGAGTGGACTTAACAGTTCTTGTTTAAATCTCTTAACCGAGTATGCACATACTTTGTGTTGTTTAAATCCTTTAACCAGGGAGTTCTAGTCAATTTTTTTTTACTCCTAATAGGGTAAGATCATCAGAAGTGATAAAAAATTGTAGCCTTAACTGGCATACTTTATTTACTACAGTAGTGAAGAATTTGTGGGTGTCATCCCCATCGCAGGTTTTACCTTCTAACAAGGGTTTTTGCGTAGCCAAAATATATGTGTCATGAGTACTTATTTTCATGTATGATTTATTGTTTTATTTACATGCACTTTACATTTTCAATCATATGAATGTATGTTACAAACAATGGAATCAATCAGTTAATAAAGATCTAATATTGCAAAGTGTTAAAAAAATTTGAGGGTACTGATTCACCCCTCCCCTCTCAGTACTTTATCTTTCCAATCCCAACATTTGTAAGCTCTTAGCAGGGCAGATCCCTCACAGGGTAGATAATCTGAAGTGATCAAAACTTTGTAGCCCTAATAGGAACACTTTATTGTTGTAGTAGTGAAGATTTGTGGGTGTCATCCCCGCCCCAATTTTACCTTTCAAGGGTTTCTCGGTTACCAAATCTTTGTGTTATGACTTTTATTTTTATATATATGATTAGTAGCTATTAGATTCATTTCAACATTGAAGTTTATGTTTATGATACATGTATTGAATTGATTTAAAAGTGTCTAAGTTTCTAAGATGATGTAAACCCTAATTAGGTCAACTCAGTTTGATATATAATTGTAAAGATGTCATTATGATCATGTATCATGAAGTAGTAGTTGCACTAAGGACATCAGGAGATCAAACATAGGGTTTTTTGGAAGAAGGTTTATGAAAGAGGCAATCAATTTTTCATAACAACATACAAGGCTACCGAGAAGAATAAAAGAGCATATACATCACATTGAGGTGATATCCATTTGATACTTCATAGATCTGAATTAGACAAGTATTAGTTGTCATTTTACAGATACTTTACTGTTATCAATTTAACCATTGTAGCATATCAAAATCTCTTAATAGAGTGGACTTAACAGTTCTTCTTTAAATTTCTTAATCGAATACACACATACTTTTTGTTGTTTAAATCCTTTAACCAGGTAGATCTAGTCAATATTTTTGTTACTCCTAATAGGGTAAGATCATCAGAATTAATCAACAATTATAACCTTAACTGGCATACTTTATTTACTACAGTAGTGAAGAATTTGTGGGTGTCATCCCCACCATAGTTTTTACCTTCTAACAAGGGTTTTTGCGTAACCAAAATATCTGTGTCATGAGTACTTGTTTTCATGTATGATTTATTAGTTTGTTTACATTCACTTTCCATTTTCAGTCACATGAATGTATCTTAGAAACAATGGAATCAGTCAGTTAATAAAGATCTACTATTGCAAAGTGTTAAGGGTTAAAAAAAAATTATGGGTACTAATTCACCCCTCCCCTCTTAGTACTTTATCTTTCCAATCCCAACATATGTAAGCTCTAAGTAGGGAAGAGCCCTCAAATGGTAGATCACCTAAAGTGATCAAAACTTTGTAGCCCTAATAGGCACACTTTATTGCTGTAGTAGTGAAGATTTGTGGGTGTCATCCCCACCCCAGTTTTACCTTTCAAGGGTTTCTCAGTTTCCAAATCTTTGTGTTATGAGTTTTATTTTCATGGATATGATTATTAATTAGATTTATTTCAACATTGAAGTTTATGTTTATGATACATGTGTTGGAATTAGGAGAGATAGGTACTGAGAGGGGAGGGGTGAATCAATGCCTTCAAAACTTTACTTATAAAACCTTTCTGATCAATAACTGAATACTATGATAACCAATCAAAATAACTTGAATCTAATTGCATAAAACAATCATCTAGTTAACTTAAGAAACTAAACAACATGAAATCAATATGACAATCACATAACACAAGTATTTTGGTAATGCAGAAACCCTTGTTAGAAGGTAAAAACTGTAGTGGGGATGACACCCACAAATTCTTCACTGCTGCAGATAGAAAAGGTCTGCCTGTTAAGGCTACAAGTTTTGATCACTTCTGGTGATCTTACCCTGTTAGGAGTAACATATTAGATCAGCTAGATCTACCTAGTTATAGGATTTAACAACACTAAATGAAGTGTGTACTCAGTTAAGAGATTTATAAAAAGACTGTTAAGTCTACTTTGTTAAGAGATTTATCAAAAAACTCTATCACAATTGTCAGAAAGTAATAGGCAAGTATCTAATAGTTGACAACTCAATTGTTTGAAATAGATCTATAAGTGCTCATTAAAATATCACCTTATCTGTGATGGTTTCCTTCTCTGTTCTTCTTGGTAGCCTTGTATGATTTTGCTCAATCTGATATCCTCTGTACTCTATTCTACTCGGTAAACTGATTATCTTGAAGATAGGCAAATTCTTCAAGTGCTCCATGATTCATATATATCAATTCAATAACCTCATAAAAATGGTGTGAACAAAAAAAATATATAGTGTTCTGTTTTGCCGCCTTAGCAAAAATTAGGTTACAAAAATAATCATAACCCTAAGATCTACAGTGCAAAATAACCTAGATCAACTAATACAAATAAGATAATCATTGCATTTAATGAATATCTTTTACAATAAATGCTCCTCGATCTTGGTAAACCATTTTACGATCTGTTATAACCATTTGCATAGAATAATGTGCCATTTCTGATTACTATATAATTTTCTATGATCATCTGTAAACACTGTATAATCTGCTCGGTATATACTACGATGCTCGGTGTTTACTGACCGTCGATGTCGGTGTCACTGGTGCTCGGTTAACTATGTGATGCTTGATGTAAAAAGCTTTACCGACTACTCTATCTTACTTGTAGTTACCGATTGTCTCAATATAAGTAACCGACCAACCGATTTACTATCCTTTGATACTAATGACAACCTTAAATGCTCAATAGAGATTAACAACATGTATTGAATTGGTTTAAAAGTGTCTAAATTTCTAAGATGATGCAAACCCTAATTAGGCCAAGTCAGTTTGATATATAATTGTAAAGATGTCATTATGATCATGTATCGTGAAGCAATAGCCACACTAAGGACATCAGGAGATCAGACATAGGGTTTTATGGAAGAAGGTTTATGAAAGAGGCAGTCTATTTTTCAAAACAACATACAAGGCTACCGAGAGGAATAGAAGAGCATATACATCACATTGAGGTGATATCTATTTGATACTTCACAGATCTAAATCAAACAAGTATTAGTTGTCATTTTACAGATACTTTACTGTTATCAATTTAACCATTGTAGCATATCAAAATCTCTTAATAGAGTGGACTTAACAGTTCTTGTTTAAATCTCTTAACCGAGTATACACATACTTTGTGTTGTTTAAATCCTTTAACTAGGTAGATTTAGTCAATCTTTTTGTTACTCCTAACATGGTAAGATCATCAGAAGTGATCAACAATTGTAGCCTTAATTGGCATACTTTATTTTTTGCAGTAGTGAAGAATTTGTGGGTGTCATCCCCACCACAGTTTTTACCTTCTAACAAGGGTTTTTGCGTAACCAAAATATTTGTGTCATGAGTACTTATTTTCATGTATGATTTATTGTTTTTTTTACATGCACTTTACATTTTTAGTCATATGAATGTATGTTACAAACAGTGGAATCAGTCGGTTAATAAAGATCTACTATTGCAAAGTGGTAAGTGTTAAAAAAATGTGAGGGTACTGATTCACCCCTCCCCTCTCAGTACTTTATCTTTCCAATCCCAACATATGTAAGCTCTTAGCAGGGCAGAGCCCTCACATGGTAGATCACCTGAAGTGATCAAAACTTTGTAGCCCTAATAGGAACACTTTATTGTTGTAGTAGTGAAGATTTGTGGGTGTCATCGTCACCCCAATTTTACCTTTCAAGGGTTTCTCGGTTACCAAATCTTTGTGTTATGAGTTTTATTTTCATGGATATGATTTGTAGTTAGATTCATTTCAACATTGAAGTTTATGTTTATGATACATGTATTGAATTGGTTTAAAAGTGTCTAAGTTTCTAAGATGATGTAAACCCTAATTAGGTCAACTCAGTTTGATATATAATTGTAAAGATGTCATTATGATCATTATACCATGAAGCAGTAGCCGCACTAAGGACATCAGGAGATCAGACATAGGGTTTTATGGAAGAAGGTTTATGAAAGAGGCAATCAATTTTTTAGAACAACATACAAGGCTACCAAGAATAATTGAAGAGCATATACATCACATTGAGGTGATATCTATTTAATACTTCATAGATCTGAATCAGACAATTATTAGTTGTAATTTTACAGATACTTTACTATTATCAATTTAACCATTGTAGCAGATCAAAATCTCTTAATAGAGTGGACTTAACAGTTCTTGTTTAAATCTCTTAACCGAGTACACACACACTTTGTGTTGTTTAAATCCTTTAACCAAGTAGATCTAGTCGATCTTTTTGTTACTCCTCACAAGGTAAGATCATCAAAAGTGATCAACAATTGTAGCCTTAATTGGCATTTATTTACTACAGTAGTGAAGAATTTGTGGGTGTCATCCCCACCGCAGTTTTTACCTTTGAACAAGGGTTTTTATGTAACCAAAATATATGTGTCATGAGTACTTATTTTCATGTATGATTTATTATTTTGTTTACATGCACTTTACATTTTCAGTCATATGAATGTATGTTACAAACAATGGAATCATTCAGTTAATAAAGTTCTACTATTGCAAAGTGTTAAGTGTTAAAAAAATTTGAGGGCACTGATTCACCCCTCCCCTCTTAGTACTTTATCTTTCCAATCCCAACATCTATAAGCTCTTAGCAGGGCAGAGACCTCACAAGGTAGATCACCTGAAGTGATCAAAACTTTGTATCCCTAATAGGCACACTTTATGTTGTAGTAGTGAAGATTTGTGGGTGTCATCCACGCCCCAGTTTTACCTTTCAAGGGTTTCTCGATTACCAAATATTTGTCTTATGAGTTTTATTTTCATGGATATGATTTGTAGTTAGATTCATTTCAACATTGAAGTTTATGTTTAAGATACATGTATTGAATTGGTTTAAAAGTTTCTAAGTTTCTAAGATGATGTAAACCCTAATTAGGTCAACTCAGTTTGATATATAATTGTAAAGATTTCATTATGATCATGTATCATGAAGCAGTAGCCACACTAAGGACATCAGGAGATCAGACATAGGGTTCTATGGAAGAAGGTTTATGAAAGAGGAAATCAGTTTTTCAGAACAACATACAAGGCTACCGAGAAGAACAGAAGAGCATATACATCACATTGAGGTGATATCTATTTGGTACTTCACATATCTGAATCATACAAGTATTAGTTTTCATTTTATAGATACTTTACTATTATCAATTTAACCATTGTAGCATATCAAAATCTCTTAATAGAGTTGACTTAACAGTTCTTGTTTAAATCTCTTAACCGAGTACACACATACTTTTTGTTGTTTAAATCCTTTAACCAAGTAGATCTAGTCAATCTTTTTGTTACTCCTAACAGGGTAAGATCATCAGAAGTGATCAACAATTGTAGCCTTAATTGGCATACTTTATTTATTGTAGTAGTGAAGAATTTGTGGGTGTCATCCCCACCGTAGTTTTTACCTTCGAACAAGGGTTTTTGCGTAACCAAAGTATATGTGTCATGAGTACTTATTTTCATGTATAATTTATTGTTTTGTTTACATGCACTTTACATTTTCATCCATATGAATGTATGTTACAAACAATGGAATCAGTCAGTTAATAAAGATCTACTATTGCAAAGTGTTAATTGTTAAAAAAAATTGAGGGTACTGATTCACTCCTCCCTTCTCAGTACTTTATCTTTCCAATCCCAACATATGTAAGCTCTTAGTAGGGCAGAGCCCTCATAGGGTAGATCACCTGAAGTGATCAAAACTTTTTAGCCCTAATAGGCACACTTTATTGCTATAGTAGTGAAGATTTGTGGGTGTCATCCCCACCCCAGTTTTACCTTTCAAGGGTTTCTCGTTTATCAAATCTTTGTGTTATGAGTTTTATTTTCATGGATATGATTAGTAGTTAGATTCATTTCAACATTGAAGTTTATGTTTATGATACATGTATTGAATTGGTTTAAAAGTGTATAAGTTTCAAGATTCTGATTCAATGAAATCAAAAATCAAGGGTTTAAATGATTTATCTTTTGTTTTGTGTTAGCATATGTATGAGTGATATTTGATATCTATGAAGCAAGGATATAATAATTCTTGAAACACGTGTATGAACATTGATAAGCATATATGCAATTGTTGTAGATCACATATTTTTCATTTTCATAGTTGATCAATATAAGGTCTTGAGTCAATAGATAGCTTGTTTATCATTTTAAGTTATGATGTTTTAATATTATAAGTTTTTATGACTTTGTATGCCCACAATAAGGTAGTAATCTAATATGTTTGTCTCAGTTGTTTTCAATGTGTGCTTCAAAATCAAAAATATTTATCCTTTCAAGTATTTTTCATTTTGATTTCCTTAGCTTATTGTCTTAGTATTAGAAATATTTTGTTCGCAAGGTCTTCAAGAATTTCAAATCAAGAATGTAGCCAACCTCTATAGACCAAACATATGCTTGATTGTATAAATTGAGAACTTATCTGTTGTGATACTCATCAAATGAAGATTTAGGAAAAGGGGGTATAATTTTGGGTTCTCATGCCCTAGCTTTATAGAGCCTAAAGTGGAGAGAGTTGTAGTTAATACCTTATCTCTAACTACACTATGTTATGTTGGCCACTGACCCAATACTTCAAGGACTGAAAAAATGGCTATTTTCATAGAAGTACTTTGGACCATCAATTGGAAACACCAACAGGTTTAAAATTTTATTGTATTCTCTAAGGGTTTTTTTATAACAAATAAATAGTTATATTTTATAAATTGAATGTAGAACCATATTCATAAAAGAAAATATATGATTCTAAACAAGTTTAAATAGTTTTTTGCTCTTATTTCAACTTTTGAGAACTTAGACTCAAATGGATTTTAGAATATGGTTTCTAGACCCTAAACATTTGAAGCAAGAAATTTTTGAGATATTCGTAGATTAAATATTGAAACACTTAAATATAGTAATAGAGGGGGAAATTTATCAATGACCAATTCCACTTGAATATTGCTCAGTGCAAAGTTTGGAATTACAAAATTCTCTATATAATTTAAATTATTAATCAATAATATATATTATTTAAAATATAATTGATATTAATTATTTCTAATTATATTAAAAATATTTATTTTAGCTAATAGTTAAATTTGTAAATATAGTAAAGTTTTAATAAAATATTTTAGATAATATCAAATTTAATATGGTTGTTGTATGGGTCTTAGGAGGATTGACCACTTATGTATCAATGTTCAAGAACATATAAGTAAAATAGTATCTTCATAGTTATATGGTAGAATGTGTAATTAAAGAAAGCAAGTATAACATAACTTGAGTCTATGGATAATGGAGTCTAGAATTACCTTCATAATTTAGAGGTTTTGTTTCACTCGTTCTTGGAAACCTGTAAGTGGATGCATAGTTTAGTTAAAGCTATCACTTCTCCATTTGAGACTTAATTTGTTCCACAAACAACATCATTTTCTAAATGGCTTGTCAATTGAACTCATGTACCACATAAATGTATGAAAAAAAATTATTATTTTTCCTTATTGACCTTCCACACCTCTTCTACCCATTGCACATCAAGGTGAAATTGCTAGTAATTATGTCGAAGGCATTCTCTATATGAAGTGAATAACCCACTTTTTAAAATCAATGGCTTCAAATTCACAAGAAGGATGCAAGACTATAAAATTAATCTCAACCACATAATTTTTTTCAATTTACAAAATATTTATGATAAAAAAAAATCAAAAAATATATGTATAAAAGGAAAAATCTATCTTTTATTATTACCTTATTTTCATAAGAATATTTTCTAATATTATCTTCTTTTATTAGAATATTCTATCTTAATTTTTTCATATTTTAAAAAAATAACTTTATTCTTCTTCTTCTTTTAAAGATCACTTTTCCATTAGATTTGAAATTTATTTTTGTTTTATGAAATCACAAATAATAAGTCAAAGTTATTATTATTAATATAATTATAAATATTTATCTAATTGAACTTATAATTTTTTTTTGGCAAAATATAATATTTTATTTATATTAATAATCTGGTTCAAAAGGGCTCCCAGAGAAAGAACCAGTAAAGAAAACTTTGTTTGTTACCCATTCCTTTACAAAAAAGAGCCAAGTTGCTCAGATATGATCATGACAGTGTTCCAAAACCCAAACCCAAACGGTCAAGCATGACCAATTACAAAATAAGGCCCTATACAGATGGCCAAATATGGCAAAAAATTTTGAAAAAAGTGTAGGGACCTAAATACAAAAGTTTAGAACATGCTATATACATTATATTCAGCCCCAACCCAACCTAGTCTAAGAAGATTACATGATTTGCATATACATGCATGTTACAATATAAACATGAGAAGATGATGATAACAAAAGTATCTTGCAGCAAGCATTCTTTACGGTTAATAAGTCTGTCAAAATCAAGTGGGAAGAGATCCTGCAAAAAACATGACATGAATATCCCCTACAAAAACAAGTGAAGGAATCCACTAGACAGCCAAGCTCGCACATTAATATCCCTGCATAGATCAAGATCACATATACCAAAACCAAAGAACTCATAGTCCTACTGTTGAGGACCAAAACCCGAAGGAGGAGACAGGAATAAGGAACTCCATAACCGATCAGCCTGTGAAACCAATGAATCGCCCTCAACATACGGAGAGGACATATGAAAATAAGACGATGGTCAGGTAGGTGAAGAGCTCAAACCCACAGACGATGTTGATACAAAAATTGGTGGAATCCCCTCAGAGGATGCATTGCCCATATTGGATGACACATTCACATCATCAGAAACAAAGACCAAATTCATAGTCCACATATGAGACTGTAATGCAATCATTGCATACACTTTAGCAAAAGCTTTCCCTCTATGTCCCGCATCGAAAGGGGAAGAATTCAAAAGATGATCAAGCGGCATAATAGAATTTGCCGAAATGCAGTCCTTAATGGCAGTAAGAAGCATAATGTATTTATCAGAGCTGAACAATAGGTGCCTTGGGAACACACTTCCCACATGAGCATCTTGCAACCAGAAGTTATAGTTCTGAATAGCAGATAGCAAGGTGTTGTCATGCAGAAAGTGCGGCCTTATACACCAATTAGAAATTGCTTCAAGTAAAGACCAGGACTGAGATAAGTCCAAAATGTTAGAACACAAAACTGAAACAACCTACGATGGACAGAGAACCCTTTTAAAATGTGGAGAAAGAACAGAGTCACCAATTATCCTGCAAATACTTCGGGCACATTTAGAACAGTGAACATTAAAAATTAGTGCAAGCACCTCATCAGAAACAACACCTTCAAAGGGACCTCCAAATTTGAAACAGATATCTTCACCCGAAGGTTGAGAGGCCTGAACTCATCGACATATCTATGCAAAGCCATGAAACCAAATACTTTGTGCAAAATAGAGAGAAAAATAGTATAATTTGAATGAAAGCAACAGGTTAGAAACACTCCAAACATAAATAGTAGTTCGAAGTATCTCAACATGTGTGAACAGAATATATCATAACAATGTATTATCATAAAGAAGAATGGAAAAACCCACTCCATTAATGATAAATGTACTGAGAATAATCTCTAAAAAATCTTGATCATAAGTAAGTAATGAGGTTAAGCATGAGAAAAATCAAATCACCCTACAGAAATGACGAAGGAGTTGTCATATGCCATTAGCTTCATTCCCAAGACTCTGATAAGTATGATCATGTGAAAAATCATGTCACCCTACACAGATGATGAAATCCATATGAATACCTTTATCCCTGACAATAAGTGCCAGCAAAATAAAGAGGAAATGATGATACGGTAAGCATTAAGGGAAAGGACATAAATACACACCATCTGTAAAATAATGTTTACCGTATCATCATTTATAAAGCCACTAGAGAAACTTCATACTCATAACAAAAAACCAGTAGAGGACCCTTTAACTCAAAGGTAACAATTCAAACCCGATCTTAACTCAAATGATCGATAAAGAAACCAAGACATATTACATTGTCCGATTATTTTCCAAGCAAAGATAATTATGTAAATGAAGATTCTTCTTTAATTAAGTTAAAAATTGGTAAATGCAAATGAGATTTAACGGTAGAAGAAGGATAGAAAAAATTTTCCTCATTAACCCCATAGTTGGCAAGCAAGTCAGCCAATTGATTACCTTCTCTAAAAGTGTGTGAAATAAAGCACTCCTAAAATGAATCCAATAGAAACCAAATCCTAGATAAAACATACTGAATAGATCTAGAAAATGAAGCTCTTTTGATACATGCATTAATAATGACTAAAGAGTCACCTTCAACATGAAGATGATTTACATTAAGCTTCTTGGCAGCAAGCAGACCATGAAGTAATGCGTAAGCCTCAGCCATATTATTAGTGCCTAAAGGAATAGAAAGAGCCTCTAAATAAATGATATCACCTAAATGGTTACGAATAGAAAAGCCAATACCTAATTTACTTGGGTTGCCTTTTGAGGCTCCATCAAAATTTAGCTTTACAAACCCATTTTGAGGAGGAGACCATTTGATTTCAGATCTAAATTTAGTTTTGTCTTTAGAGCATATTGGAAAAGGAAGAATCAGGAAATCCAAACCCTACCATACTTTTATAGCAAGGTTATCCCAAGACGAGAAACCCCTATGTCCATTGAATTTTCAAACATATGCATTGGTAACTTCTATAATTGAAAATTTAAGCCTTTTAAGAACTTCTTGAATATTAGAAGGAGAATTACGGAAAATTCTTTTGTTCCTCTCCCACCAGATTGCCTAGATTATCTGAGAGGGGGAACAAATCCAAATGGAGGCAAACATAGTCTTAGGAAACAAACAAGGCCATGACTACAATAAGTCCCAAATGGTGGCAGGAAGTGGCATCGAATAATTCAACAAATTAAGAATAAACATCCAACATTCCTGAGCAAAAGGACAGTTTAAAAAAAGATGATCAACTGACTCTTGGCATTGGTTACATAAAACACAGGAAAAATTATTTATAATATTTAATCTGGCTAGTCTATCACCTGTAAGAACTTGATTCTTCAACACAAGCCAAGAAAAACAACCAGCCTTAGGGAGAACAGACTTGTGCCAACAAAACTTAAAAGCCCTATGTCTAGATCGATTATTTAGATTTTCTTGAATAGCCTCGTATCCTAACTTAACAGAATAATTACCATCAAAAGATGCAGACCAAAAGAGACGATCAGGAAGATTTGAAAGAAAAATAACTTGAGATGACAAAAATTTATTTGCACTGGATGCATCCTGAAGTGAAATTGGGAAGATGGAGAAATCAACCCAATTGACTAAACCTGAATGAATTGAAATATGAGACACATATGAAAGAAAATTAAAGCCCCTAAGGGAAGAGACAGATTCCCAAAAATTTTGAAAAATTGGTAAAGTACTTAAATGGGGCAAGTCATTCCATGAATCAAGCCAGAAATTTATTGACTCTCCATTATTTACTTCCCAAGAGATAACTCATGTGACCACAGGCCTAGCTTTCATCATAAAATTCCAAATAGAAGAGCCTTTTCGGGGGTCTAAAACAGATAGGATCCTTGAGGGGTCTGGGGAATCAAGATACTTTTCTTACATTAATTGACACCATTTGATATCAGGTTGAGTATACATTTTCCAAATCAATTTTCCTCCAAAAGCTAAATTCTGAGAAACCAGATCATGTAGACCCACTCCTCCCAAAGGCAAAGGAGAAGACATATCAGTTAGTGACACAAGAGGGATCTTTTTTTCACTTGTCATATTAGCTGTCCATAGAAAATCCCTAATTAATTTATTAATTTGATTGATTACAACTTTTGGCGCAAGGAGGACTGAAAAATAATAATTAGGAATAGCTAATAACACAGTCTTAATTAAGAGAATTCTGCCAGATAATGAAATCCATTTTGCTTTCCATGCTAAAACCCTTGATTTAATATGAGCAATCACTGCATTCCAATATGATGACTTATTTGACCCCATAAAGAAAGGAACTCCTAAATAGGAAGATGGAAGATAATCAACAGGAAATCCTAGAATATTGATAATCCTTTGAGCTAATGGCTGCTTCACATTAAAAATCAAAATTTTTTATTTTTGGGAGTTTACTTTTTGACTAGAAGCAGCACAATAATTATCTAGAATCTTCTTAACTTGTCTAGCCTCATTAATAGAAGCCTTTCCAAAGAATAGAGTGTCATCAGCAAATAAAGAATGTGTAATCGAAATAGATGTGCCCAGGATATGGATGCCTTGCCAAAGATTCGAAGCATGAAAAGCATTAATAGTTCTACTAAGAGCTTCAGCCATTATAATAAACAAAAAGGGGGATAAGGGATCCCCCTACCTGACTCCCTGAGTCAAAGGGAAAAATCCCACTAGTGATCCATTGATCAGAACAAAAAAATAAGCACCAGATAGACAAGCCTTAATCCATTTGCACCATTTTTTTGAAAAACCAAATCTTGATAAGACTTCCAAGAGGAAACACCAATTAACTTTGTCGTATGCCTTCATCATATCTAGTTTAACAACGAAGGAAGGAATATCATGAGACTTAACTGAATGCAATGTCTCATGAGCCAAAATAGCTCCATCTATCGTATCTCTACCAGGGACAAAGCCTCCCTATTCACGAGAGATAATCCTGGGAATAATATGTTGAAGACGAAGGTAAATAGCCTTGGTAATAATCTTATAAATGGTATTGCAAAGGGATATAGGGCAAAAATCAGAAAAGGTTTGAGGGTCATCAATCTTGAGAATAAGCACTATATTAGTAGTATTAAAACTCTTTAGAATAGAAGAATTCTTCCTGGATTCTTCCAATACTTCTAACAGATCAAATGCAATGACATCCCAAAGCTTCTGTTAAAAAAGTCTTGTAAACCCATCAAGACTAGGGGCCTTATCTGAAGGCAAGGAGAATACAACTTGCCTTACTTCTAACAATGTAAAAGGGGTCATTAAGATCATATTATCCTCTACCAATATTATGGAAGGGATATGACAAAGGACTTCATTAAATTTCCCAGAATCAGTATTAGTATTGGAAGGGGCTAACAGATCTAAGAAGAATTTTACTCCTTGTTGTTCTATATACTTTTTATCAGACAAAACATCACCGTGATCATTTTTTATAGTAAAAATTGTTTTTGCCACTTTTTTATGTTTAGTTGATGCATGAAAAAATTTGGTATTTTGATCACCAGATTGTAACCATAATTCATGAGATTTTTGCCTCCAATATTCCTCCTCTCTAGCACATAATTCTGACCATTCCTCTTGAAGAGTCTTTTGTTTATCATATGATAGTGTGTCTAAGCCATTGCTGATAATATGCTAATTAATATCAAATAATTCTTTCTCCACCCTAGACTTTTCATCAAAAATATTTTTAAAGACATTTACATTCCACGCCTTAATGTGATTTTTGACAAACTGTAACTTTTTAAAGAGTTGAAACATCTTGGTCCCCTTTTCTAAGGGTGCAGATTGCCACCACTGTTTCAAAAGAGAGTTAAAAAGAGGGTGTCTAAACCAGATAGCTTCAAATTTAAAGGAAGACTTCTGAATAGAAGTCGAAGATACATCAGGTGACTGAATATGTAACTGAATCAGAAAATGATCTGATTTCGAAAAAGGTAGGATTTCTGATGTTAGGGAAAAGTTTTCTAACTTCCAAACATGGGACACCAAGAATCTGTCCAATCTAACCGCAATCTGGAGAAAGCCTGATCTTCGATTTGTCCATGTAAACTGACCATTGGAAGGAGTAATGTCATGAAGATCATTATCCAACAAAAAAATTTTGAAATCAAAGATAACATTATTAGGAGTGATTATTCCTCCCTGTTTGTCATTTGGATTCAGTGTTGCATTAAAATCACCAGCAAGAAGAAACTTTGTTGAAGGAAATTGTTGAATGATAGTGGTTAAAGATTGCCAAAGATGGAGTTTTGCAGCAGAAGCTGTGGGGCCGTAGACATTGATGATAAGAAAGGTCAGAGAAAAGTGTTTAACACTCAATAACTACCAATTGGTATTAGATTGAAGAGGAAAAATAGTAACCAATCTAGGATTCCATAAAACTACCAATCCTCTAAAAGCTTTGATAGTTGGGACAAAAGCAGAATCCCACATGGACCATTTTTGGATTGAGCTTTAAAAACTATCAAGAGATAATTTTGTTTCCTTAATGAGGATAATGTCACTCTGAGTAGAATTAAGCCTTTTCTTAATTCTATTTCTTTTGTCAGGGGCATTAATGCCCCTAACATTCCATGAGACAATTTTCATTGAGGACAAGGAGAAGACTTAGTTCTCCTTGTCGAACATCTTTTTGAAGAAGAAAAACTTTTGTCCAAAGTAGATTGAACACCAGTCTCAATTTCCTCCAAAGCTTTTATGAGCTTTGACTTTCTACCTCTCTTTTTTGGTGTTGGTGCATTCACTTTCGGAGAGAGGGGGTCTAAACAATGGATGACTTAACTGGAGATGAAATGGGATCTAGAGGCACTAATGAATCTTCTATGTTATCAGCTTGAAAATCCTCAAGAGCCAAAGAGGAGGTATTAAAATCCTTAGACTTTCCCAAGACATTAAGGTCCTCATACTTTGCTGAATTATCAAAATCTTTAATGGAATCATCAAAAATTTTAATGGAATCATCATAACATATCTGATAATCTGAGAACAGATTAGTATTATCAAGGGAAGCAAACATAATTTCTGTACTCAGAATATCAGTATGATCCATGGTTAGTTTCTGAAGTTTAATAGGTTCTATTGAAAACATCAACTTGTTTATAATATTTTCCATCATTGAAGGATCTATGTCCTTCTGAACAAACAAGGATTCATTGAAAGATTTAGGGGAGATTTTAATTTTTGAGAAATCCACAATATTAAGAATAGAAATAACAATGGGAAGGAGCCGTCTTAGCATACAAACAAAAAAGTTAATGCCATCACAATGTGCAAAATTAAACTTTGTAAAGGGTATTATTTGTTGTTCTACTTCTGAATATTCAATAATCTCATTAACAGGTTTAGGATTTGGTATTTTCAACCTTGTATCTGTATTAGATTCCGGGGTTGGAATACCATTTAAAACATCAATGCTTATATTATGTTTGAGAGGATCAGACTTCTGCAACATTAAAGAGCATTTCCCTGGAAAAGAAGTATGATCCTCACAAACCACTAGTTTTGAGCTGTTAGGATCTCTACATTGATTTGTAAAGTGACCCAAGACATTAGCATACTGGATTACTGTCTTGGCATCTTGAACAACAAAATGTTGATACTAGGATCCCCATTTAGATTGTAAGTTAATTGAACTTATAATTATATTTTGAATTAAAAATCTTTCTTTGATTTATTTAGCCAATAGTTTAGCTGATAGCCTATTTGTGGGAGCTTTGCTCTGAAAAAAAAATTTCCATGCAAATCTTTTTGGTGAGATACTCTCCTTTCTTCCTTTTTTTTCCTTATATCCCTATTTTTTTGCTCTTATTGTTTTTTCCCATGTTTTTTGCTCTTATGGAGTAAGATTTTATGTATTTCCCATGTTGAATTTTTCATAATAGATTTTTTTCTATATTACAAATATATTAAGAGAGTTTTTTTAGATGATAAATTTATTTATATATGATAAATTGAATATAAAATTAATTATCTCTTAGTCTATTTAAAATAAGATTTTTTTATAAAATTTTATTCTACTTAAATTGAAAATTAATTAAAAATTGATTTATTCGCATGAAATTATCTTTAAAAAAAATAATGGTCAAACATCAAGACATATACAATGGCAGTAGGGGAAATATATGCAATGGTAGCATGGACTTCCTAATAGTTTCGTGTGGATAAACTTGTAGAGGTGATTTGAAAATTATTTTCTTTGATGGATAAACACACACTACTAAGTTAATAGCAAATTAGTATGCAAATTATTTTTTTTCCATCTACTTTTTTATTTAAAAAGATAGCGCATAAATTCTTTCCTTCAAACTGTTATTTTATATTTTCAGATTTCCTTCCCTACATCATTAATGATTTACAATTTGAAAAATTAAAGCTCCTGTCGGCTCATTGTTGTAGGCACAAAAGCATGCAACTACTAGTATATTATCTTATTTTGATAAGAATATTATTGATTATCTTCTTTTACTAGGATATTTTATTCTGTTTTCAAATTATTATAAATGTTCTTTTTTTAGAATTACTTTTTATTATGTTAAAATTTAATTTTAATTATTTATGTTTTCCTATTAAATTTACAAATAACAATTAAAAGATATTATAATTATTTAAGTTATAATTTTTTGTCTTATTTTAATTTAAAATTAACTTTTGATAACTTGATTCATGCCAATAGTTTAAGGATAGTATGTGTCCCTAGGGGTGTATACTTAGGGTAACATCTGTGTGTGTGTGTGTGTGTGTGTGTGTCTTCCTCTCTATATCTATCTCCATATATATCTCACACATACTTCTTTGATTCTACCTCCCTATCTCAATATTTATATCTCTATCACTCACATAGAAGCACACTTCCTATTTCTCCCTCTCCATCATATCTCTCTCTGATACACTTCTCTCTCTTCATCTCTCCTAATCTCTATATCCCTCTCTACCTCTCTCCACATATCCTATATATCATTATCTTTTTTATCTCACTATCTCACCCTCTCTCACCCTCTCTCATTATCTCCCTCTTTCCCTCTCTATTTATCTCTCTCCTTACATCCCCCTCTTCATCTCCCCTCTATATTTTTAATTTATATCTACTCTATCTCTTAGATTTAGTATATTTCCATAATCCATGAGATAATTTGTATGCTACTTCTATATTTGATTGCGTGAGTGTTCTTGCATCAATTCCAAAAGCAATAGATCTCTCTCTCTCTCTCTCTCTCTCTCTCTCTCTCTCTCTCTCTCTCTCTCCTACAATACATTTATTTGTCAATTTCTCTCTATCTCCCACTCACTTCTCTTTATCTCATTCTATACATATCTCTCTCTATCTCTCTCCTTTCCCTCTCTATTTATCTGTATTTTTCTCTATTTATATCACCCCTCTCCCTCTCTATCTATTGATCTCTCTCCTCTCTCTATCTCTTTCTATCCATATATTTCTCTATCTTTATATCCTTATATCTTTCTCTACATGTCTCTCTCCCTTTCTCCACCTCCCTCTCTCTATCTCCACCTCCTCTATATTTCTCCCAACTCCCTACTCCCCATTCCCTCCCTATATCTCATTTTGTCTATCTCCCTATATTTCTATCTATATCTCTCTCATTTTGTCTATCTCCCATATTTCTATAACCCTCTCTCCATCTTTATTTCTCCGTATCTCTCTCCCTTTCCCCTCTTTATATCTCCTTAATAAAACACTTCAGTAAAACATTAGAGGTTAGCAAAAATTAAAATCGTGCAAAATTAAAATCTAATTTAACCAAGCGATTTACTGCCTTCTAGTAGGTGCGAGATTGATGTTCTCAAATTGTTATTGAGATCAGTGACCTAGACGACACCTAAATGAAGGATTTGAATGCAATTGATCTAGATATGAATTGAATGCAATTAAGCTATATTTTTTATATTTTCTATGCAATGATAATGAAAAACTGATATGAAATCTATGCTAATATGAAAATTGATCTAACAATGATATGAATCTATGCTAATATGAAAATTGATATGCAATGCTAATCTAGAAATGATATGATATGAGAATGAAAATTCTAACAATAATATGAAAGCTATGAATTTGAAATTGATCTCACAAAGCTTCGAATCCTCAAATTTATCTTTCAAGCTCCAATTGTGCAAATTCTCCAAATCTGATATGCTATGATTCCTGTAGAGTAAGTTTGCAATTTGCGAGATGAATTATGAAGAGCTGAGCCTTGGTTTTATAGAAATCTAGGGCTTTGGAGGTGCATGAGAAAAAGCCATAAATCATTCAAATAACTCAGGTTGATTTTTGAGTTATTTTTAAATAAAGATAATTAAGTCACAAAAATCATGCAAAAGCACAGTTCAACTCGAATTAGAAGTTTAGATCAACTTTAAAACTCAAAAAGATGTTGAGTTTCAAAAAGCTAACAACTTGCATTGATTTTCCAATTTGAGTTTAACTGGTCCTTGAATGTGCACATGGATAATTATGATTTAATAAATAAATAAAGTGATTTATTCTCAACTTAACTGCTTTTTGAAATAAAATAATTAATTTATGGGTTAATTAACTATTTTATCAAACTTTTATTAAAAACTATATTATTAAATAATGACAACTTGCTTTAATTAATTAAATAAGAATTTAATCAATTATTCATAGGATATTGGATTTATTGTCAAAATTAAATAATACAATTAATAATAGATAGAATTAAATTTAATTACACAATTAAGAGGCAAGATATTAAATCTAATTAATTAAATATGAAAATATTTAATTAATCAAACTTTAGGATAAATGTGATTTATCACCAAATAATCATTAAATTAAAGATAATTATGATGATTAAGAATATTACTAGGAATATTCTCCGATGCTAAATTTAAGATATTCAATTATGATTCAATGATGTTTAGATGTGTCTTAGGTTAGGACTTCGATGTCGATTTCGTTCAAATTGTTGATATAGGAGATTAATGAACTTATAGCCCATTTTTGGGGTATTACATTTTGCCCCTCTTTGAATTACTGTGTGAAGCGCAGTGGTTCAAAGAAAGTCTGTGTTTGATAAAGATATGAAACTGATGTTTGAAATTGATAATTGATATGAGACAGAAGCTGATTGATATTGATTTGATATGAAGATAATAGGTCCTGAATGACCAAAGATAATGTTCACTATAGCAGCAAATGAACCTATGATTGTGAAAAAGTGTCAAAATGCCTGATTCCAAACCTTAGGAGTGCAAAGAAGTGAGTGACCGGTTCTAGACTTGATTGTCTTAGCAGAACTAGCAGGTATCACATCCGAATCTTTCAGTTGCCAAAGAACCAAGGAAAGAACACTATGATCCGATAGTTGCAAAAACTGATACAGTTTACAAGATTAGGAGAATACCAGATTGATATGGATCAACGAATCTGATATGCCCCAAGTGATGATAGATTTGCCCCGAGCGATGAGGACTTTTGATGAATCAATAACTAGACGTGGTTGTTGTCTTGATTACTGAGAAAGATATGGATTTCCATAAAGATATGATTTCAAATTTGATTATAGACTTTGAATGATATGCAATACCATGCCCCCTTCGGGATTAAAATTGAAATCTGACAAGAAAAATCAGCGTTTATAGTTTAGAAGCATGTTAATTGATTGGAGAAGTGGTTATACACGTTCAAGAATGCATTTTGCATCGTTAGAAGGTCCCAAAAGACCAAGTTTGACTAGGTTTGACCATGAGTTGACCATGGTTGACCAAGTTAAAATTTTGATAGTTTGATGTAAGATAATCAATTAAGTTGAATACTAGATTTTTGTGATGATTGAAAGTCGAATATGCAAGTAGTTAATAATATGAATGATCTCAGATTTGAATTTTGATCCCGAAAAAAGATTCTACTTGTTGTTTCGTTGGAGGAGCCTTCGTGTGAGATTCAGCTCTTGTTAGATTTGAAGATGCGAGTGGAGAATTGTTTAAGCATTGAAGTTCATTTAGCCATTGTGAGATCATGCAAACATGCAAAATGCAAAGAGACATGCAAAATGAAATGCAACCTAAGACCTAGGACCTAGTCACTGATCATATGTCGATTTGTTATCATCATTGAACTTTTAGGTAACCGGATAAATTAATACAATGCCCACTAGCTATGAAACCATAGACATATGAATATTGATTTGTATGTGCAAGAATCAATACAACACCCATTGGTCAACAACCATGGATATATGAATATTAATTTTGTTTTCAGAATGTCGGATTAGATATAAGCACCAAGGCACAAATGCTAGGATGACTTGAATATCATGTCCATTTTGATATAGCAATTTGTATAAGCATCAAAACATAAACGTCGCGATGACCTGAATATGCCTTGCAATGACAAACACATCAAATAGCCAAGAGATCATTCTATATCCAATGTGAATTACCCGTAGTGACCCTTTATCGTTCACATCCTTAGGTAAGATTGTGTTTCACAGTAGGAGAAAAAACTCACTCAAAAAGACAATAATTAGATCAAACTTCCTTGAATCATCTGGGTATCAATGGTCGAGGTACACATGGCCATCCAATTCGAGATAGAAGCTCTTACAGTCGGACACCATTTCAATCCAAAATTTTCAAAGTTGTTATATTTTTACATACAAGAAGAAAATAAAGAAAAGATTATGTCCCCAATCATCACTCTCTAAATCCTATAAAGGACATCATCGAAGAGCTCGAAGGGACACAATATGCAAAAATCTCAATGTGAATCAGTAAGCATACAAGGAGATAAAAGCATGTAAAAAAGCATAGATTGTTTTCAGTTTTTTGTTTGATGTTTGATTGCGTTGTTGTAGATGCAAAATCTTTTTTGGAGACAAGACTAACTGACTGACTCACATGAACCTTCAAAAGGACTCTGAGTGGAAATGAGACATCTAAGATACATGGGAGACGATAGGATATGACATTGATTTCCCCCAAGTGTTAAGCATTGATAGGATACAGACGCTGGAGCTGATTGGTGTACAGACCGATAATTTAAAAATTAGAAATGCAGAAACAAACCGGGAGATATGTACAAACTAAAGCAAGACTGAAAGCTAGGAAAGACCAAGATTGCACTGATAGATGGAGCATTTTGAAACAAGTGGCACCCGTTTGCCAGGTTTTCACCATCTTGGCAAAGATTCTATTTTTGCTACCAAGGCACCTGTTTCCAGGTTTTCACCAAGGCACTTTTTCTTTTTTTTTTCTTTTTTTTTGTATTTTTCATTTTTTCAATTTTTTTGTACTTTTGATATTTTTTTATTTTTTTGTGAATCATCAAGGTGCCTATTGCTAGGTTTTCACCAAGATGTTCATTTTTTTAGGACATTTTCCAATTTTTAAGATATTTTTCAAGATATTTTACCATAAACTGAATGCCTTAAGCGTAGAATTTTTTCAGATGGAGAACGTTGATTGGTTCTCGGAGCTATTCTCCTTCAGTCGTTGAGAGTTGATAGGCACCAAAGCCAAAAGTAGCAGTGATGACAAAGGGACTCAGCTAGTTGGGCTCGAACTTCCCCTTGCATTCTTGATGGGATTGATTTTTAGGATTTTCTCTCAAGACTAGATCGCCAACCTGAAATTCTCTGTGTCTGACTTTCTTGTTGTAGCCTCTAGACATTCTCTTCTGATATACTCTAAGATGATCATATGCTGCTTGTCTGCACTCATCTAGTAGTTCCAATTCTTGTAACCTAAACACTTTGTAGTCATCATCAATTACTAGACCATGCATTTTGATTCTTAGTGATGGGATTTCAACCTCAATAGGTAGTACCACTTTAGACCCACAAACTAAAGTGAAAGGTGTAGCCCCAGTAGGTGTTCTAATACTGGTTCTGATACTGGCACTGATACTGGTTCTGACACTGGTTCTGACACTTGTTCTGATACTTGGTATACTTGATAGCATCTTTTTCCATTGCAAACTCCCAAGCAAGATCATATCATCCAGTCCCAATGTCTAGCAAGGTGGAGAACAAGAGGGATTAGCAAGTTGGTGGATGAGATGGAAGACAAGAGAATGAAGGAGAATGAAGGGAAGAAATTCTCAAGGGAAAACTCCTCAAGAATACTCAAGCTAGGGAAAAATTGTCATGTAAAGCACATTTGGACAAGGAATAAAAGGCTAACATAGGATAAGTCACAAAAGTATAATGCCAAAGAAGGACAGGATGTAGTCCAAAGAAGTAGACATGTCAAGAGGCTTCATAGCATCGTGTTTTACTCTTTCTTTCTATTAGATCAAGACCAAAGGGGAAAAGGATAGCGATAGGCAAAAATGAATGGAGGAAGATGGATATGAAGGCTAAACATGGAAGGAATGAAAGCAAGATCATCGTAAGATAGCTCACAAAATAGTCAAATGTTCGTGTATAGATCAACATTGTCAAGATCAAAGAGAGAAGATGGAATGGATGAAATATGTAGAAGAACTACGCATGATGCCTAATTGTCAAGTTTTCATCATGGTACTTATTCAAGGCGCCACAAGGGAGTGGTTTTCACCATAAGATAAATTTATTTCTCTTTACTTTTGCTACCGAGGCACCTGTTTCCAAGTTTTCACCATGGCACATTTTTAATTTTTTTTTTTCATTTCTCTTTTTTTTAGAAGGCAAGCTTTTTAGATAGTGCTCCTTGAAAGGATAAACCATGATACACCAAAGATTCAAAATGATATGCTCAAAGATGCTAATAGGGAAAGGGAGATCGAAGAGAAAAATGGAGGATAAGATTTTATGTAAAGCGAGTGAGGTTGGAAGATAAGAGGAATAGGCAAATGAGAAAAAAGGATAGAAGGTAGAAGGATAATGAATGGAATGATTGTGAAAGGGTAGGTGGAAAGGAAGGCAAGCTCAACATCAACACATACTTTGAAGGGTGGTGAGAGGATGGAGGAATCGTGAATGAAGGAATACATGAAAGAATATGGCGAATGGATAGCAGAGGTTGTGGTTTAGGCGCATGGATTGGAGGAATGCTTTTGGAAGAAGATGAAGTGGAAGTCTTTGGAAGCTTGAATGTCAACTTAACTTTTTGCTCAACACCAGACTCTTTCAAGAGAGACTTTGGAATCCATATAGCTGTAGGCTTTTCATTTCTTTTTGGTAATTTGGAGAGAATATCTTTAATGATGGATTTTGGAACCCATACTTGTCTTGTAGTTTTCTTCTTAGATATCTCTTTTGACTTTATGCATCCATGTCTATTAGAGGAGACATGGTGATCTTCTTTTTTTGATGGATTCTTGTATTGCTTCTTTTTCTTGTATTGAACATTCAAGTTACTTCCAAAAGACTTGGGACTTGTGGAAGAAGGATATGACTAGTTTAGATGGGTGGGTGGATGAAAAAGATTCAAGGGTATGCATCTATGTTGATCTTGAGGAAAGATAGGAGATGGAGGGACGTAGGGACCCAAGATGGATGATGAATTAGGAGAGTTAGGAAGGGAAAGTGAAGGGACATAAGGACCCAAGATGGAAGGCAGACATGAAGCTCTTAGTAGTGGTGAAAGAGGTCCAAGGATGGAAGTGGAAGACAGAAAAGGATAATCAATAAGTTCATCAGCATCTATTTGACAACCAAGGATATCAGCATCTTTAGAGTGAGCATTAGAATTTTTAATAGAATCGTGGACATCTTGAATATGATCACTTTCTTTGATAGGATTGTTCAAAGCTTGCAAAGAGTTAGGACAAGTAGAAAGTGGAAACGAACATGGAGTGGTAGAATAAGAAGATGGAAGACTTTGATCTTGACAAGGATCTTTGGATAGCACAAGCACATAATTTTTCTTTTGATTTTCAATAGGCTTAACATTGGAAGTAACAACACCATTTTTACCAATCTTAATGGAAGTATCATTTTTGGAAAGCGTAAGTGTAGTAAGGTTATTTTGATTGTCAATAAGCTCAACGATGTAAGTACTAGCTTGATCTTGCTTAGGAGAAGACTTAAGACATGGTGGAATGCATGAAAAAGGGTGTACAGGATCAAAAGAACCATGAAGTGGATAAGAGACATCGTGAAAAGGAGTGGACAACATGGAGGGTTCTTGATCTTGATCTTTCTTTATGTTCTTTTCTTTATCATTTCTGGAGTCCTCTTGACATGGAGCCACTTCTAAGGACAAGGAAGCATGTTGGGATTGTATGGAAGACTGTTGCAGAGATGGTGAAGGACAAGCTAAAGTAGGCATTGTAGCATATGAAGGCTTAGGCTCTTTAGGTTTAGCATTATTGAAAGTATTAGCAGCCAAGTGAAGGTTAGCTTGAATTTCTTGAAGAGGTAGCCCTACAGGATAACTATAAGGAACCGTATGAAAAGTATTAGGGCTTGTGTCAGATGAAGGTTCTATGAAAGATTTGAAAGACTTGGAAGCTTTAGGAAATGTATGGGTATTGGAGGAAGTAGGGGATGGAAGGGAACCATCACCAGACAAAGGTTTAGCATTAACATGATCTTGCTTGTGAAGATAATCTTTATTTTCAGCAAGAGAGTCCTTAGAGGAGAGATCCTTATAATATTGATGTTTCAAGCTAGCACGATGCATTTTATAGTCCTCAGCAGTAGTAGATGGATCATAATCAAAGTATTATCCACAAAAGCCATCAAAATCTCTTTCAAAATCAGAATCATATGGATCACCATCACGATCTATCCAATGTGATGGCCCATTTGTAGTAAGTAGGAACACACAACGAGGAGGACTCTTAGGAACAGAGGTGTCATAGGTATCATTACATTGTCTGTCGTCATAGTCATCATAGTCTCCAAAGCTAGATGTGTCACTCTCCGTGGAAGAGGTATCATAAGGGTTATCACGCTGCTCACATTCTGTTCGGAGGCATGGTGACATGTACAAGTCTTTATCAAATGGAAAAGAGCATAGAGTTTCCATGGAAAACTTTTTAGGTTCCTTTTCTTTCTCAAGTTTGTCAAGCTAGACTTGCATAGCTTGCAGCTGCTTCATCATAACGGTGATTAGAGCTTCTTCCTCTTGTGTACTGAGACATGTGTACTGATTCTCAATAGCTACTGCTCTATTCTTGACACAGTGATTTGTTTGATAGATTCTGGAAATAGGCTATAAAAGTTGAAGTATCTAGCAATTTTGACAATTTTTTGACAACTTTTCAAAAAATTTCCAAACGACACTCTGCAGACTCATACGATAGTGGGTATGCTATGAAACGACAGTTGAAAAGCTCGTATGACAGTTGCAAAACTCGTACAACAGTGGATAGCCAATGAAATGACACTTGAAAATCTCATACGACAATTGTAAGCAAGATTTGACTTTTGGAATTAGACTGGCAGAAAGACTCGTACGACACTGGGTTCTTTACCATATGACAGTTGGGCAGTAATGAAATGACACTTGAAAATATCATATGACAGTTGCAAGATTTTACTTTGAGAATTTACTGGCATGGAAACTCATACGACACTGGGTACTCAATCATACGACAGATGGGTTGTAATGAAACGACACTTGGAAAAACTTGTATGACTTTTGACTTCCTGAAATGATTTTTGACTCCAGAAAAGAATTTTACTTCAGATTTTGCAAATTTTGAGTTTTCAAATTTGAAGTGTTTGCAAATTTCAATGTCCAGATTTGAGGATTGTAACAGATTTGTCTGTTTTCAATAACCAGATAAATAAACAAGCACGCAAAACAGCAAGCAAGTGATTTCAAGCATGTCTGAAAATAATGAACAAGGGCAAAAGCAACCTTACGCATGAATAATCAAGTGACTTATTTGTTCTAATCCTCAGAAGTGCTAATTGTGTATGTTCTAAAAATATTTTGCAATAACGCACATATACCCTATAAAATGAAAATTTGGCTTCGCTAGGGTTTTTAGTAATGGTTTGACTCTGCAACTTTTATGATCCAAACGAGTGAACTCCAATCCTGGCGCACTAGGGTTTTGACACAGTCCAAGAACTTAATCTTCAGAAGCTGCTAGGGAGATCTAACAACCCAACAATGAACCATACATGTGGAGATTTCTTCCACAAGGACATTTATATAGTGGCTGTCACTACCACGGCAAAAATGGCTATTACCGCTTGAGGTTCCGTCAACGCAGTTTACCCTGTGAAGAGAATGTCTGCTACGGTTAACCCTCTCTAAAAGTGACCCACAATATGATACCACAAGGGGACTTGGCTCTAGATCCAAAGTTTTGATGTCTCTTCACTTTTAACTCAAACAAAGCAAGTAGATTAATCTGACACGCTAAGACAAAGTTTGTCTCACCAAGGTCTATGATATCAACCCCACGTGATCTATCAACCTCTCCGGAGAGAGAATGTATCAATCAATAAGGGAAGACGCACGAACCAAGTAGAATGTGAAATGCACTAAGTATCCTCCCCACCTACAAGGGATCCCTCGTTGAGAAGGGTTTCGCTAGGAACCCACTCTCTCAAGATCCACAAATAGTATTCATGGGGCCTAATTACTATGTGAGTACAGATATATGTTTCCAAAAGCAAATCTACCAAAAGTATCCAAAAAGTAGAAAGAGGAACACTTAACGCTTAAAGAGAATATGAGATGAGTCCACAAGGTGGAACACTTAACACCTCACACAAGCTAAAAACAAGTCCCCAACTTAGAAAACAAGTGAGTTCCTAAAAGCACAAAAGGGTTGCCTAGTGGAACAATTAACGCTTCTCTCCTATAGACCCCTTTCCTTTATGGTGCTGAGATTGCAACCATAGGGCGGAATGAGGGGCCAGCGGATTAGTGAGTCCAATAACCCAAGATAGCAATCAAGATCAATCACAAGTATCTGAGACTACTTAATGAATCCTTAAGGGGTCACAACCTAGTATCAATTATGCAAGTGTATAGAAATAGACAAAAGCATGAAAAGATGCACACAAGCCAGACACATAAGAGATTTATTTTAAGTCCAAATCAAAATTTTATTAGATGAAGGAGAATACTTGGGATTCTCGCAACGCGCTTAGTAGATTTTACCTGATTTTTAACAATTCTTGTTGAGCTTTTCCATGCAAGCAAGTGACAAACTCTACAACAAGCAAACAAGATATGCAAAATATATTCAACTTATGAAAACCATAGGGTTAGCTCTAAAAATCAATTTTTATCAGCAATAATAACTAGAAATTAACCCAAATGACAACTCATATCATTCATTGAACCATGTAAAAAAAATAAGTGCATACCCATCACAAAACTTTATTTTTTTTGCTGCATTTGACGTAGTCAACAAGATCTAATTTTTTTTTTATGATTTTGGCACAAAAATAGAAATTAAAAATAGAGACCCCTGCTAAAAAATAGAGAACTTTCCAAAAATGTAAAAATTTTAGAAAAATCTCTTCATTTGTGCCCTAGAGACCCATTTTATCAAAATATACCAGTTTTTGTAAATTAACTATTTGAGCTATTATATTGCGTCCAAATTTAAAATACAAAAAATGGACCCCCTGTATAATTTAAAGAGCTTTTCGAAAATATAAAATTTTTTGAAAAATATGCTGATTTGTGTTAGATATTAATTTTTTCCAAAATTTCAAGAAAAAAATTATTAAAAATTCAAAATATTTCAAAAAATTCTAAATTTTTTACTGTAGCTTCTTTGATATATGTCCAACCTACAAAAAAAAATTTAGTCCAAAAATTTAAGCCGTTTGAGAGATAAAATTAAATCTTTGAAATCAAATTGTGCAAAATTGAAATCTAATCTAACCATGATATTTACTGCCTTCTAGTAGATGCGAGATTGATGTTCTCATATTGTTATCAAGATCAATGACTTAGACGACACCTAAATGAAGGATTTGAATGCAATTGATCTAGATATGAATTGAATGCAATTAAGCTATATTTTTTATATTTTCTATGCAATGATAATGAAAAACTGATATGAAATCTATGCTAATATGAAAATTGATCTAACAATGATATGAATCTATGCTAATATGGAAATTGATATGTAATGCTAATCTAGAAATGATATGATATGAGAATGAAAATTCTAACAATAATATGAAAGCTATGAATTTGAAATTGATCTCACAAAGCTCGAATCCTCAAATTTATCTTTCAAGCTCCAATTGTGCAAATTCTCCAAATCTGATATGCTATGATTCTTGTAGAGTAAGTTTGCAATTTGCGAGATGAATTATGAAGAGCTGAGCCTTGGTTTTATAGAAATCCAAGGCTTTGGAGGTGCATGAGAAAAAGTCATAAATCACTCAAATAACTCAGGTTGATTTTTGAGTTATTTTTAAATAAAGATAATTAAATCACAAAAATCATACAAAAGCACAATTCAACTCGAATTAGAAGTTTAGATCAACTTTAAAACTCAAAAAGATGTTGAGTTTCAAAAAGCTAACAACTTCCATTGATTTTCCAATTTGAGTTTAACTGGTCCTTGAATGTGCACATGGATAATTATGATTTAATAAATAAATAAAGTGATTTATTCTCAACTTAACTGCTTTTTGAAATAAAATAATTAATTTATGGGTTAATTAACTATTTTATCAAACTTTTATTAAAAACTATATTATTAAATAATGACAACTTGCTTTAATTAATTAAATAAGAATTTAATCAATTATTCATAGGATATTAAATTTATTGTCAAAATTAAATAATATAATTAATAATAGATAGAATTAAATTTAATTACACAATTAAGAGGCAAGATATTAAATCTAATTAATTAAATATGAAAATATTCAATTAATCAAACTTTAGGATAAATGTGATTTATCACCAAATAATCATTAAATTAAAGATAATTATGATGATTAGGAATATTACTAGAAATATTCCTCGATGCAGAATTTAAGATAATCAATTATGATTCGATGAGTTTATATGTGTCTTAAGTTAGGACTTCGATGTCGATTTCATTCGAATTGTTGATATAGAAAATTAAAGAACTTATAGCCCATTTTTGAGGTATTACACTTATATCAATATCTCTCTATCACTCTATCTAACAATATATATCATTATCTCTTAGTAATCCTTTATAGATCTCTCTATATCTCTCCATTTTTATCCACCTATCTTTATCTCTTCCTCTACATCCCTTTACCTATCTATTTTTCCTTCTTCCTCTCTCGCTCTATCTTCATCTCTACCTCTATCTTCCTCTCCATGTCTATCTTTAGACATCTCTCTCTCTCTCTCTCTCTCTCTCTCTCTCTCTCTCTCTCATACATGAGTTTGTTGGTAATCAGAATTGACTTTCTTCATGATTTAAAGATTTTGATTTAATGTTTCAATTATAATTGGATCCTTGTAAGTAGATACATGTTTGATTTGAAGCTATCTCTTCTCCATTGTGAACTTTATTACACAAGCATCATATTCTAAATGACCTACCAATTGACCTCATGTTAAACAAATTAATGCAAAAAATAGACCTAAATTTTCTCTAATTTACTTTCCACACCTCTTCAACATACTCATTGCACACCAAGGTATGATTGCTAGTGATAATTTTATATTAATTATAATATAATAATTTTTAACTGGTATTAATGGACAAATAAAATAATTATCTTCATAATGATATCGTCCTTGGAGGTCTTTTACACGTGTTTACCAATTGACCTCATGTTAAACAAATTAATACAAAAAATAGACCTTAATTTCCTCTAATTTACTTTCTAGGCCTCTTCAGCATACCCATTGCACACAAGGTACGATTGCTAGTGATAATTTCATATTAATTATAATATAATAATTCTTGAGTGGCATTAATGGACAAATAAAATAATTATCTCCCTAATGATATCGTTTGAGTTCTTTTACACTTTTTTTTTCTAAATTTCGATAGGTAATTTTAAAAATTGAAAAATAATAAGATATACTTTAAGGGTGTAGCTCAATTGATTGAGCACAATTGGTAAAGATGATGGTATCTGATATAGAAGTCATATGCAAGATTCAAACCCTCAAAGATACATTTGAATTTTAAATGGCATAATAGATATATAACATAATTATTTCTATAATGATATTTTTATAAATCTTTCTAAATGTAAATAGGGTGGGTAATTTTAAAAAGAAAAATGATAGGATTTGCAAATTTCTAAATTTCTAAATATTGATATAAACAATCAAACTACTTCTTGAAAAGCACTCACCTTGTTTGTAAATAGGCATTGGATTTTTTTAATTTTTAAATAGATAGGCTTATTATGGCCAAGACTTCCATCAGAATGTTCAGATTTTCCAATACATGTCTTACACTGAGAAAAGTGGAAACGGTGCCAGGAAATGAATTAGAGGAATTAGATGAATTCTCATTTTGGACCAAAATGAGAATTAACTTATGCCAATTCACCAATTCTCATTTTTCTATTCCAGGTTAATTTCAGCAACCAAACGGGCCCGTAGCGGGAATTAGGAAATGATGGATTTGATCAAATGTTAGAAATGGTCAAATCATGGATTTGATAATCCGTTTTTTCATTTCTGGATTATGTTTGGACCGTTTGGTTCCACTTTTTGAAACTAGAATTGGAATTTGAGTATGTTTTTTTTAAAAAAAAATTGAATTGTTTTAATATTTTTGAATTTAATAATTCATTTTTATTAATGGAATTGAATTTAAAATGAAATAGCAGATTGTTTTAGGCAGCCAAAGTTACAATCACTGCAACCAAAATTCGACAAAAAATTTGGAAAATAAATTCAAAAAAAAATTCAAAAAAAAAATTCAAAAAAATTTCGACAAAAAAATTGAATTTTTTTCGAAAACATTTGAATAAATAACAGAGTTACAAACCACCCAGAGAAATAAAAAAATAAATTAAATCCCTCCCCCACACAAATAAAAAATTAAAAAATTAAAAATTTGCTTTCCCCCATTCAAATTCCAATTCCACCTTTTCACATGGAAGATTGGCAAAATGAGCATTTACATATTCCTATTCTATTTTCATATTGCACTCCCAAACTGAGGATTCGACGAAATTGGAAATAACAAATGCTAATTCCAAACAAATTCCCACTACGAAACGAGCCTGAGTGAACTTGCGAAACGAGATAAGTAGGGGATCAAACCAAACCCGACATCGATGTCTTCATGAAGGTACTATAACTGATAATAGTATGTACTTTTGTAGTCAAGTCATGCTGATACAATTCACTTATTAACTCTCCTTAACTTGCTTTGTGTAGGCTGTAGCTATGGAGGGACTGAAGTCTAGTATGCTAACAGACTATATTTTGAAGGTGAGATGATTTCATATGGAATGAGCATTAATCATCGATTAGCCATCACCCAATAGCATCCATCCAAATCGAACCGAAGGCAAGAAGATCAGTCTTTATCGATTAGCCATCAACATATAGCAATCAGATCGAACAATACAAAAATACACAAGCCTGTGCATTATTCGAATGCCCTGGAAAACATGCCTACAAAATGTAGAAGTACAAAAGGATGACAACTGTTTGCCAAAATGCCTCAGAGAAAAGCAGTCTCAGAAGAGTCACAAAGCACACCATGAAAAGTTTGAAAGAATGACCCTAAGAAAGATCATCATAGATCAGTGAAGAATGGAATTAGTGAAAGTATTTTAACAAATAGGCAGCATTATCTAATAAAATGGGGTTGTCTCCATAAGATGCGATTTCCTAGAATATAATGGTTTTTGAGATCTATCGAATATGTATTTGATTAAATAAGAGTAGAGGTACATTAATCATAATGAAGAGGCATTTGATTTTGGGAAAATGGGTTAATTTAGTTAGCTTATTTGCATGCTCAAAATTTACAATTTAGTCAATGGGCCCTTGGTCTGCTGGTGAAGTTGAATGGCTCACAACGAGCCCACCAGGGATCAAGTCTTGCCGAGTGCAAGGCTCTGACATCATAAGGGATGAGGCTGGGATCGTGCCCCAAGTGAATTTGGCAGCGTGGATGCTCCTCAGTCCTTGGCTCTAAGTTGAAGAGGTTTCAGGCACAAGTGGGCCCATATCGGGTTCCTAAAATGTCTAGGTGGCCTTCGCTGGTTGGTAGCTCACAGGCTTTGTGCCTTGCTGGGTTGCCTCGCAGGTCTGAACCCTCCAACAACAAAAAAACAAAATTACAATTCAAGGTTTGTTTAACATTTTTCTCATTCTCAAGTTAGGGGGATAGGGAAATATAGGGAAATATAAGGGGGATAGGGAATAGGGAAATATAGGGAGATATAAGGGGGGAGAGGGGGAGAGAGTGAATAAGATGAATAACAAAAAGAGAAAAGAGAGATAGAGAGGTGAAAAGATTGGTAGAGTGAAAAATAGGGAGAGAGAGTGTGTAGATAGATGGATCAAAATCGAATATCAAAGTGGAGGATAGTTATGAAGGGAGAGACAAAGAGGAAGGGAGTGGGAAGGAGAGAAATAGGAAGAGGAGAGGGGGAGATGAAGAGATAAAATGATAAAAAAAAAAATATGAGGTGGTAGATAAATAGATAGATCAAAGAGATATAGAGGAAATAGGATATAGATAAAGATAGGTGAAAGGTAAAGAGAGGGGTAAGATAAGATAGAGATAAGGAGGGAGAAAGGAGTGTCTATGTGTGTGGGTAAGAAAGATATAAAGGAAATATAGAAATAGAGACTGATAGAGATCCATAAATATATCACAATATCAACATTTGATATATATTTTACTATCGACATAACCAAAGACACCCCTCAAAAATGCAAGTGCTAATTATTTTAGAATAAAAAGATCAAAACCCACAATTTTTTACTCATATGTTGTTTGTATGATTCAAAATGACGTTTAATAGACATTTGATTTTTCATGACAATGTTTGGTAGAAATTTGATTGTTTTCTTAACTGTGTGCGTTTGTTGATTCATTGAACTGCGTGTGCATTTTTGAGTGCGTTGATTAATGCAAGCTCAATTCCATCTGTACGGATCTGGATGCATATTACATTTTTGAGATCATCTCTTCAAACTCATTAATTTTTTTCCAATGTACTTTCTAAGTATTCAAGGGATTTCACCTAAAGAAAGGTGTTGTTGTTTTTTCGCAGCGTGGGGATGTTCTTCTTGTTGGAGATTTCAATGCTAGGACAACAAATTGGCAAGCAAGTATTTTCAGCTCCAAAGTAAATGATAACCCTATTTGGCTCATAGAAAAGAGAAAACATCAATGGGAAAGAATATCCAAGGATGTTAAACGCTGCAATCATTTTGGGGAAGAATTATGACTCTATGTGGCACATTCGATCTAATAATCTGTAATGGCTTGGCTAAATGGGCTAAATCGGGCAATTTCACTTGCAACACATACAATGGGGCAAGTTTGGTGGATTATGTAATTTGTTCGCAGAATTTGTATGAGAAAATTGAAGAAGTTGAAATTGGGGAGCACATATGGGATCTCAAATCAGATCATAGACCGCTGTACATAAATTTTCATTGGGTGAATGATAGGTAGCTTGGGGCAAAAAACCAAGGCCCTCAACATCCCCCTTCTCAGGGCAGAATTCTGTTGACTTCAGAAAACGGTAACATTTTCAGAGCTACTCTTGAGGGGCTTTGTATGGGACATCCTATGTATAAGCATGTTGTTAATAGCCATGATTTATCAAGTCTGATTCAGGAGGCTCTCTCAAAATGCAAGAGAGCAAAAAATAGAAAATCTGAAACTAATTATTTTCTAGCCAATGCATGGTTTGATAAGGAATGCAAGAGGGCTAGGAGAAACCTAAGGGAGTCAAATAAAACTAACCTTGACATTAAGGCCTACAAACAGATCCTAAAAAAGAAAAAAATTGATTTTATGTTCACAAGGAGAGAGGAGCTAATTTTCTTGGGCAGAAATAACCCCAAACTTTTTTGGAAAGAGCTTCAACCAAGGAAAAAGCAAACTGAAAATAATATTACTGCCACCCAATGGTTTGAATATGCTAAGAAACTTTATGAACAAGAAGGTGGAGTGGGCCAGCCACCCTTGGTCAACAATACTGCAAATCTTTTCACCGTGCAGGAGATAGATATGGGGATTAAGAGGTTGGGTGGGGGTAAAGCAAAAGACCTTGTTGAGCTTCAAGCAGAATATTTGAAGTGGGGTATGAAAACTCTTGCACTGCACATCACTGAAATCTTCAACAAAATATGCCAAGAGGGGTTTCCCAAAGATTGGACAATCAACCTTGCAATACCATTTTTTAAGAGTGGTGATGTCAACAACCCCTCCAACTACAGGACTATAATGATCAATCCCCTCTTTGCTAAACTTTTTGGCAGCATGATAGAATCTAGGATCAGCAAATGGGCAGAAGAAAACCATAAACATGCTAAAGGGAAAGCTAGTTTTAAGCCAAAGCACTCGACGGTTGATCATTGTGTCACTCTGAGACACATTATTGAAAAAGAGTGGGAGAAAAAGGAAGAGGTTTTTTGTTGCTTTGTTGACTTTAAAAAGGCTTTTGACATTGTCCCTAGAGACAAGCTTTGGCTCAGGATGGAAGAATTGGGGATTCCTATGCATCTCAGAGCTGTTGTTCATAAGATGTATGAAGAGGTGAAAGTCAAAATCAGAACTTCAGTTGGCATTTCAGAATGTTTTAGGAGCGATATCGGGGTCAAAAAGGGTTGCCCTTTATCTCCTCCTTTGTTTGGTTTATATATCGATAAACTTGAAGAGTGGTTAAACATACAAAAGGGTGAAGGCATTCAGCTAGGTGAATTTGTTATAAAGTTGCTCCTCTATGCGGACAATCTCATTTTGATTGCCAAATCTGCTTGTGGTTTGCAAGAACATCTATCTTCTCTTGAGAGCTTTTGCAGAATGATGGGGATGCAAGTAAATATCAGCAAGACTAAGGTTATGGTTTTCTTTAATAATAAAAAACAGCATCAACATGAGTTTTACTTCAGTGGAAGTATTCTTGAAGAAGTTGAGGAGTATAAATACCTCGGCATTGATTTCAACAAAAAACTAAGCTAGTCTGGCTGCAGGAATAAAAGGACATTAGGTGGGTGGAAGACTTTTTATGCTCTTCAGAACAGGGGCCGTTAAGCGGAGCTTTGGGATTGGAAAACTATTCAAACCTTGTTTGGTCTTCTTGTGCTGCTGGTTGTTCTTTACGGGTGTGAATTATGGGCCAGCAACACTACAATAGCACAATGGAAACAAATTGAAGGAATCCAAAAGCGTTTGATCACAAGCAAATTTAAAATCAAAAGCACCGTTCCATATGATATCATGCTAAGTGAAATGGGGGCTACACCTATCGAGGCACTTGCTATGGTTCGCCTTTTAAGCTACCTAAAAAGAATTGAAAAAATGGAAGAAGATAGATGGCCTAAAGTTGTCTTTAATGATACATTGTGTAAACAAAAAAGGACATGGATGCAACAAAACATCAAATGGATGAGTAAATGGAATATTCAATTCAATATGTGCCCCACAAATAACAAAGAAATAAAGGTCTTTGTTATGGAGAAATTCTACAAAAGAAATTGGGGGAATGAGATCGGAAGGTAGAAAATATATTATATAAATGAGTTCAACCCCACATGTGATCAACTCCAAAAAACGTACATAGGAGCCAACATTTCTTGGAGGGATAAAATTCTTATTGCTCAGCTAAGAACCAACTCTCACCAACTTCGTTGCGAGACCGGACGTTGGAAGAGGCCAAAGGAGGCTTGGGAAGAGAGAATTTGCAGGTTTTGCAATTCTGGAAAAGTGGAAACTGAACAACACTTTATTCTAGAATGTGAGGCCTACAAGGACAGCAGAGATAAATTTGCGGATACTATATGTGATAGCTCTTGGCATAACCTATTCAGTGAAGAGTACATTGGGCAGCTGGGTGGCCTCATCATCAGCCTGCACAAGAAACAAACGGAGCTACTTAAGTCTGCTTAGGGTGTTTTGCTGTCCCATAAGCTACTCGTGGACGTTAAAATTTTATCTTTATCTATCTTTATCCTAATAGTAGTCAGGATAAACTATAACCGTGAAAGCCAACAGCAAGGAAGTTTACTCTACCCAGCTCGATCTAGTGGAGAACACAATGAATTTTACCCAAATAATTCCACAACTGAAATTATGATGGCTCTGAGTTCACCGGCGATCATGATGGCCTTTACGATCCTGTAAGTGCACTTCTTGTCTTCTCTTCTTTAATTCTTGATGAGATATAAATGCTTTTTAATTCTCTCTTTTGCTGAATTAGTACAGTTTTAATTTCTGAGATCCTTCTTTAAGGTTGAACGAATATTTTGAGATAGATTAAGGTGCTTGCATTTTTTAACTGGGTTTGCATTTTTAGTTGATCAGAGTGATAATTTGGCAGAACTTCACTTGCTTGCGTGCTTTATACTTATAGAGGAACCTTCACTGTGAAATTTAACAAAATCACCCGTTTCTCCTTGTTTTGGAGCAGAAACTAAGGATATATATGGTGCAGATCAAATTTCTGATGAGTTTTGAAACTGAAGTAGTATATCAGCATTGCAAAGCAGCTCACGTTCTGAAAATGTACCTGCTGCTCCAAGAAAGCTAAGAAGTATCAGGGCAAGAGCCCCGTTTAGCAATTGGGGCACCAGGAGTCCTTCCCTTGTTAACTCTAATCCAGTTATGGAGAATTGTCCAAGCACTTCTGTCTCTGTTAATGCTGCACTCTCCAGTTATTTAGATTTCTTAAGGTCTGGGCAAGCAAATTCCCAATCCTGTACAAAATTTCTGAAACAGATCAGGGGATTGAAGAAAACTGGGAGGATGAGAGAAAGGTCATCAAATGCATGCACTGTGGCACCCAGAAAACTCTTAAGACAGTATATAATGCCTGCGGCCTGAGATACAGATATGGAGACTTGTACCAGAATATAGACCTTCTGCAGGTTCTACATTTTCAGTTGATAAGCACTCTGGTAAAAGGTCAAAAGGAATTTACGTCACAAGCCTCTGAGGCAAAACAAACGATTTCTGGTTCTGAAGTTTGGAAAACTGTCCAAACTCTTCTCTCCTTGCTAATACTGCAGTATGTAATATTTCAGATTTCTCTGTTTCCAAGCAAACAAAATTCGATTCCAGTTAGGGGATTATGAGTAATGGGAAGGATGCAATGAATGCCAGGAAATGTATTGACTGTGGCAATCAAAGAACCCCGCAGTGTAGTGACTAGGGCTGGAACAGCGGATTCTAAGACGCCATGCAACACCTGTGGTGTAAAATATAGGGTTGGAACAAATTCGCCAAAGTACAGACCTGTTGCAAGTCTTCATTTTTCGGTTGAGAAACACTCTTACTCCCACAAGTTGGTCTTGAAAAGGAAGGCTTGAAAGGATCTTTTTTATCAGGAAAAACAGGCACATAATGCTTCCGAACTACAAGATTCGTGTGCTGAACCACCACAAAATGGATTGGGGAATCAACCAAAATCTTTTCTCTTTGATGATGCTTCTAAGCAAGTGAATTCTGATCCCTTAAAAAAGATTCAAAAGACAAACCAGGGGATCATTAGAAAGATGCAGAAGGCAGGGTCAGGAAATGCATACACTGCAGCATTAAAAAACCCACAATGGAGACATGGACCAATGGGTCCTAAGGCATTATGCAAACTTCTACCAGAATAAAGACCTGCTTTTAATCCTACATTTTCGGCCAATAAACACTCAACTCCCACAAAAAATGTCTTAGAAATAAGGAGTCAAAAGGAATTAGCAGCCCAACCTTCATAGCAAATTTTGGTTTCCAAATACAGCCTTCTTATATGAAAACATCACAAAAACCTATCAAGATTAATTATTGAGGAGTTCAGACATTCAAAGCTCATCTCAAGCTAGTGGCTTTTGAGTAAGTAGGGATTTTTATATTATTTGTATTTGGTTTGAACTGCAGGAGGTTGCTCGGTGAAATCCAAAGTTTTAGCTTCTTGCAGTCGGAACATGTATTTTGTCTTCAGGGAAAGAGAAAAGAAGGGAGGTTGTAGATTTATTGAATGTATTATTTTCTGTCTGTGTGTTGCTTACTGGAAAACAACCAATGTTCCTCAGTATCAAGCAGACCCAATTGTCTTGTAAAATTGAATTTTGACAATGCAGAGTAACAGTCATGGTCATACAGATCTCCCATATGCTTATCTTCAGGCTTTCCCAAAGCGTCCAATAAAGATTTTGAAGCTTCAGGTCTAAGGATTATCTACTTGGAAATATGAGGATGGTGATGAGTGACTCAATGTTTATTACCATTGACATGAAAACTAAGGGTTAAAGATCTGCTTGTTATGCACGGTACATAGTCAGACCAAAGACATCTCTTGTCTAGAATAGGTTATTTTCAAAACTCAAAAAATCATCCAACTAGGAGCTTGATATCTATTAGTATTACTGAAAAGAATGTACATTAAATCTAATGCGGAGCGGACTTTACTCTGAGGAACTTAGTTAATTTTTCAGATTAAAATTGTCTCCCTTCTACATGTTTCAGATTAGAAATTGTCTGCCTTCCTACTCTTACTGCAAGTGGGCTTGTTTCCCTCAACCTATTCTAAATTTCAACACGGTACACAGAACTGTTTCATACAAACTTAAAGCAACAGAAACGCCAACTTCACTCTTAATCACATACATAACAAAATTCATGTATAAGTCCTTATTACATTTATAGAGTATCCAGAAATCTCCTTACAGCAAATGCTTCTGAAGACCATCTTGGATGAGCTTACAAACTTCGAACAGCTGGTGATCTGATTTAACCTGGACTTCAGGAAACAACACAATTGTTGAGGAACTTACTGTATTATAAGCAGCAATCCAACAATCCTCGAACAAGGCAAGATTGACAAGAAGAAATTTTTATGAGCAGCATTTCAGAAAACAAGATGAAGGCTGAAATCTTCTTGAATATGAAGGGCATCCCTCCCTTAGGTTATCGGCAGAAGATTTTGTTGTCCAAAGCTTGGCCCAAAGATAAGCTTTTTCTCGGGCTGGTCAGTCAGGTCAATGACCTAGCATCAATACTAAAATACGAGGTCAAGCACCTTGCTCTGACATTGTCCATTTTCTCAACATTTTTGGGATAGAATTCATTTCTCTCAAGCCCTTGAATCCCTAATTGTACAGTTAGATGGAAGCATCGATATCTCTCGTCATTTAGGAATTATTGAGTTGTGGAATACGGTTCCAAGAACGATCAGTAGGAGGATTTAGTTGGAAAAAAAATAAAACAAGGTTTTCCAATTTTAAGGAGAAATGTCTGGATTATAATGGTCTTAGCATCCTCAAAAACTGGCCTCGCCTGACAACTGTAATTCACCTTGAGAGTTTGAGCAAGCCTACAGATGAACAGAGAATAACACGGGAAATATGGATTAAACCCCTTTGAGGTTGGGAAAGGTTGAACCCTGACTGAACACCAAAAACAACTTAAGAGAAGTGGAAGGTGTAATCTTAGGCCTAGACCATACTCAAAATCTCATGCCAAAAGAAGATTTGGCAAATCACTGTGGAAGAAATCAAGTCCATAACGTTTGCCAACTGAAAAGCTGAAAGACGGGTGGATGCGCTCTCATTAAAATTTCCTTAAAATGGAACAAAACATCAGGCTTGGCTTTGCCAGGCTTCTGCTGTAGTTCAATACAGGAGTAATCTAATGTGCTAAAATTAATTGAATCAAATATACGATTTGTAGATGTGAATTTTTATATGAATTTGAATTGTGTGTGAGATAATGAATTATACAATTTTATATACGAAGTATATACATGGATTTGAGTTGTGTGAGATAATTAATTGAATCGAAAATACTATTTGTAAATATAAGTCTGACACATGAATTTGAATCGTGTGTGTCATAATGATTCATAATGAATTGAATCAAATATACAATTAGTAAATATACATCGTACACATGGATTTGAATTGTATATGTAAAAATGATTAGGGAATAATATATTATTCAAACATATTCACCTTAGTTTTTGATACCTATCTTTGAAAGGGGTGTTGCCAATAAGTTTTATTTAAGAGTTTGTTAGGCAAACAATGTTCCCCTTTATTCAAACTCCCCAGTTTTTATTTAATAGCTTAAATGTAAAACAAGCGAACATATAGTGAATGCTAAAGATGATGGCATTAGCTAATGATGCAATGTTGATGCTCTACGGTTATGCTTAAGTGATAATGTAAATTTTTGTCTATACATTGAAGGGAAGTGAGGCTTATCCTTAAACACAAAATCCCAATTCAAAAGTTAACATACTTTATGCTTAATTCAATACTTAAACATTTAGTTGGTGGTTTGGATCTAATTTCAAATATCATTTATGTAATTTAAGAACTAGCCTCAGTCTATTGTAATTTTACTTGTAAAGGAATGGCTGAACTAAGAATTAATATCCATCCCCTCAAAATGTATGCAATAGAATCAAGTAGGTCTTAGCTGATTAGAATACGTCACTTTTGCCCAACCATTATATTAAACACTCTGACTTATTTTTGAGATAATATGAAGATGTGTGCTAAATTAAAATAAGTAGTCAGCTTGAAAGCAAATTATGCTTACATTCTAGTAAAAATAACACATATATAAATATTAATTTGGTATATTCTCCTTGTAATGAGTGGCCCATATTGAAACCTACAAGATGAGAGCTTTTAAATGAATAACATCTGGGAAGCAAAATCCCAATCCTGTACAAAATTTCTGGGACAGATTAGGGGATTGAAGAAAACTGGGAGGATGCGAGAAAGGTCATCAAATGCATGCACTGTGGCACCCAGCAAACTCTTAAGACAGTATGTAATGCCTGCGGCCTGAGATACATGTATGGAAGACTTGTACCAGAATATAGACCTTCTGCAAGTTCTACATTTTCAGTTGATAAGCACTCTGGTAAAAGGTCAAAAGGAATTTACGTCACAAGCCTCTGAGGCAAAACAAACGATTTCTGGTTCTGAAGTTTGGAAAACTGTCCAAACTCTTCTCTCCTTGCTAATACTGCAGTATGTTATGTTTCAGATTTCTCTGTTTCCAAGCAAACAAAATCTGATTCCAGTCAGGGGATTATGAGAAATGGGAAGGATGCAATGAATGCCAGGAAATGTATTGACTGTGGCAATCAAAGAACACCACAGTGTAGTGGTGGCTAGGGCTGGAACAGAGGATTCTAAGACACCATGCAACACCTGTGGTGTAAAATATAGGGTTGGAACAAATTCGCCAGAGTACAGACCTGTTGCAAGTCCTCATTTTTCGGTTGAGAAACACTCTTACTCCCACAAGTTGGTCTTGGAAAGGAAGGCTTAAAAGGATCTTTTTTATCAGGAAAAACAGGCACATAATGCTTCTGAACTACAAGATTCGTATGCTGAACCACCACAAATTTACAAAATGGATTGGGGAATCAACCAATATCTTTTCTCTTTGATGATGCTTCTAAGCAAGTGAATTCTGATCCCTTTAAAAAGATTCAAAAGACAAACCTGGGGATTATTAGAAAGATGCAGAAGGCAGGGTCAGGAAATGCATACACTGCAGCATTTAAAAAAAACCTACAATGGAGAGATGGACGAATGGGTCCTAAGACATTATGCAAACTTCTAACAGAATAAAGACCTGCTTTTAATCCTACATTTTCAGCCAATAAACACTCAACTCCCACAAAAAAAGTCTTGGAAATAAGGAGTCAAAAGGAATTAGCATCCCAACCTTCATAGCACATTTTGGTTTCCAAATACAGCCTTCTTATATGAAAACATCACAAAAAGCTATCAAGATTAATTATTGAGGAGTTGAGACATTCGAAGCTCATCTCAAGCTAGTGGCTTTTGAGTAAGTAGGGATTTTTATATATTTGTATTTGGTTTGAACTGCAGGAGGTTGCTCGGTGAAATCCAAAGTTTTAGCTTCTTGCAGTCGGAACATGTATTTTGTCTTCAGGGAAAGAGATAAGAAGGGAGGTTATAGATTTATTGAATGTAATATTTTCTGTCTGTGTTGCTTACTGGAAAACAACCAATGTTCCTCAGTGTCAAGCAGACCCAATTGTCTTGTAAAATTGAATTTTGACAATGCAGAGTAGCATTGAGAATGTCCTCTGTAACAGTCATGGTCATACAGATCTCCCATATGCTTATCTTCAGGCTTTCCCAAAGCGTCCAATAAAGATTTTGAAGCTTCAGGTCTAAGGATTATCTACTTGGAAATATGAGGATGGTGATGAGAGTGACTCAATGTTTATTACCATTGACATGAAAACTAAGGGTTAAAGATCTGCTTGTTATGCACGGTACATAGTCAGACCAAAGACATCTCTTGTCTAGAATAGGTTATTTTCAAAACTCAAAAAATCATCCAACCAGGAGCTTGATATCTATTAGTATTACTGAAAAGAATGTACATTAAATCTAATGCAGAGCGGACTTTACAGATTAAAATTGTCTCCCTTCTACATGTTTCAGATTAGAAATTGTATGCCTTCCTACTCTAACTGCAAGTGGGCTTGTTTCCCTCTACCTATTCTAAATTTCAACACGGTACACAAAACTGTTTCATACAAACTTAAAGCTACAGAAAGGCCAACTTCACACTTAATCACATACATAACAAAATTCATGTATAAGTCTTTACTACATTTATAGAGTATCCAGAAATCTCCTTACAGCAAAGGCTTCTGAAGACCATCTTGGATGAGCTTACAAACTTCGAACAGCTGGTGATCTGATTTAACCTGGACTTCAGGAAACAACACAATTGTTGAGGAACTTATTGTATTATAAGTAGTAATCCAACAATCCTTGAACAAGACAAGATTGACAAGAAGAAATTTTTATGAGCAGCAATCCAGAAAACAAGATGAAGGCTGAGATCTTCTTAGAGTACGAAGGGCATCCCTCCCTTAGGTTCTCGGCAGAAGATTTTGTTGTCCAAAGCTTGGCCCAAAGATAAGCTTTTCCTCGGGCTAGTCAGTGTCAATGACCTAGCATCAATACTAAAATACAAGGTCAAGCACCTTGCTCTGATATTGTCCATTTTGCTAAAACAGTTTCTGGATTGTATTGTGTAGAGTTTTTTAACATCAACGTTTCGGATCATACTACATGATCCATCATCACGATGCAAGATAACAAGAGGAACAAAAAATGGTAGATTGCAGATCTAGCAAGCAATAAAAAGAAGATCCTATTCGACTGTGTAGAGTTTTTACCATCAACGTTTCGGATCATACTACATGATCCATCATCAGGATGCAAGAGAGCAAGAGAAACAAAAAATGGTAGATTGCAGATATAGCAAACAATAGAAGGAAGATTGCAGATCTAGCAAGCAATAAAAGGAAGATCCTGATGATGGATCATGTAGTATGATCCAAAACGTTGATGGTAAAAAATTCTACACAATCAAATCCAGAAATTGTTTTAGCATAAGTATGAATTGTGGAATCTAATAGATTTGATTGTCCATTTTCTCAACATTTTGGGGATAGAATTCATTTCTCTCTGGCCCTTGAATCCCTAATTGTACAGTTAGATGGAAGCATCGATATCTCTCGTCATTTAGGAATGAATTATTGAGTAGTGGAATAGGGTTCCAAGAACGATCAGTAGGAGGATTTAGTTGGAAAAAAAATAAAACAAGGTTTTTCAATTTGAAGGAGAAATGTCTGGATTATAATGGTCCTAGCATCCTCAAAAACTGACCTCGCCTGACAAGTGTAATTCACCTTGAGAGTTTGAGCAAGCCTACAGTTGAACAGAGAATAACACAGTAAATATGGATATAACCCCTTCGAGGTTGGGAAAGGTTGAACCCTGACTGAGCACCAAAAACAACTTAAGAAAAGTGGAAGCTGTAAACTTAGGCTTAGACCATACTCAACATGTTATGCCAGAAGAAGATTTGGAAAATCACTGTGGAAGAAATCAAGACCAGAATATTTTCCAACTGAAAAGCTGAAAGACGGGTGTGGATGCGCTCTCATTAAAATTTCTTTAAAATGGAGCCAAAACATCAGACTTGGCTTGCCAGCCTCGGCCCGAAACAGCACTTCAACTTTCCCATTGACAACCAAACAGTTGATCTAACCCTAAACTTAGGTAGCGTCTCTGCACCTGAAACTCAAACAAACAATTTGGAAAAAGACATCATTTCAGGAAAAAGATTATTTATGTTATTTGCTCTATTACAGAATTAATTAAACGCCAAAATTCTAACACCAGTATAGAACTCGAATTGAATCCTACAAAGCAATTGAATTGAATCCTACAAAGCTGATTTAGCATTAGACTTGGGGTGCGGGGTGCGCCAGGCTTCTGCTGTAGTGCAATACAGAAGCGACGCTCGAAGGATCTGGCAGCGAGCTACCGAATGATCCTTCCCCCTCAAGAAATTAATTTAATATCGTGTGGTTCATTGAACCACGTATCAGATATTAAACTGATAAGAACAGATACTACACTTGATCTTAGCCAAAAGGCCGAGAAAGGTATGCCTATTAATTGCGCTTCCTTGCTTAATTATACTACCTTTGCATCCCTTGGCTTCTCCCCTGCTACATGTGGGATAAATATATCTCGAAAGTGTTAATCTCTCGGAGATATGGTAATATGCAATGAGGAAGACGAAACAATCGGAGATACGGAAATGTGCAACGAGGAAGACGAAACCATTGATATGATTATAATTTTTTTCCTGAATAGTAATTTACAATCACTTTGTTTTGGGATGTGTTGAAAGTATGATAATGAAATTTAAATTTGTTTATTTTTATAGTTTAGCTACGTGTAATTTAATGTGTGACAATTAATTGAATCAAATATACGATTTGTAGATGTGAACTTTTATATGAATTTGAATTGTGTGTGAGATAATGAATTATACAATTTGTAGATACGAAACATATACATGGATTTGAGTTGTGTGTGATAACGAATTGAATCGAAAATACTATTTGTAAATATAAGTCTAATACATGAATTTGAATTGTGTGTGTCATAATGAATTGAATCAAATATACAATTAGTAAATATACATCGTACACATGGATATGAATTGTATATGTAAAAATGATTAGGGAATAATATATTATTCAAATATATTCACCTTAGTTTTTTATACCTATCTTTGAAAGGGGAGGTGTCAATAAGTTTTATTTAAGAGTTTGTTAGGCAAACAATGTTCCCCTTTATTCAAATTCCCTTTTTTATTTAATAGCTTAAATGATAGAAAAACACCGAGCAAAACCTGTAGCGAATGCTAAAGATGATGGCATTAACTAATGATGCAATGTTGATGCTCTATGGTTATGCTTAAGTGATAATGTAGATTTTTGTCTATACTTTGAAGAGAAGTGAGGCTTATCCTTAAACACAACATCCCAATACAAAAGTTAACATACTTTATGCTTAATTCAATACTTAACAATTAGTTGGTGGTTTGGATCCAATTGCATATCTAAATTTTAAAATTTCAAAAATCATTTGTGTAATTTAAAAACTAGCCTCAATCTACTACAATTTTACTAGTAAAGGAATGGATGAACTAAGAATTAAGACCCATCCCCTCAAAACGTATGCAATAGAATCTAGAGCTTAAGTCATTTTCCATTTTTTTGTGCTATAATAGATCACTTTTGACCAACCATTCTATTGAATATATCTTTATCAAAATGGCCCTAGAGAAAAAGGAGAAAGGTGTGGGTATGCACTGTTTACATTACATTTTTCTAACACTTTGACTTATTTTTGAGATAATATGAAGATGTGTGCCAAATTAAAATAAGTAGCCAGCTTGAAAGTAGATTATGCATACATTCGAGTAAAAATAACACATATAAATATTAATTTGGTATGTTTTCCTTGTGATGAGTGGTTCATATTGAAACATACAAGATGAGAGCTTTTCAATGAATAACATTTGGGAAGCAAATAAAATAGGCATAAATCCCTACTAGTTTAACTATCATCATGTAAAAATAGATGCATAACGTATAAGGGATTCTACCTAGTGCAAAAATGGGATTCTTCATTGGACAAAACTATGACTCTTTCTATTGTAGAACAATCAATGAAATTCCATTTTAAAATAGAAGTGATCATGGGATGGTTCGTACAACCATGTCCATCAAATAAATATTGTTGATATTATATGTCCCTTTTAATTGGTTGAATGAAAATAATGCAAGGAAATGGAGGAAAGGTGGAAAAAATATGATCATATATAAATTTATCATTCTATAATAGCATGTGTAATAATATGAAAGTAAAAGAATTTTCAAGAGTTTCCTTCAATCGAAAATAGAGCATACTTATTGGGAAATCCATAGGGAAACTAATTTCGTTTCTAATGAATCAATATTGAGTTTATAGTTGTAAACATTTGTTGATTTGAGGACAAGGTAACCCTTACCAAAGACCTATATCTTGGCATGAACTAATTATTGCATATGCCTAGGAATTGATGAAAAGAGGTTGCACAAGTTAAATATTTCATGAAACCTTACTAAATTAATATTGGGATTAGATCATAGCAAGTTTTCTTCCTTGAAGAATCATACTTGATTTCCTTTGGGAATCATCTATATAGGCCAAAGAAGAAAAAAAATCTTTAAAATTACAATTTTTGTGAATGTCTTATAGACAAATTCTCCTCCCAAAAGTCTCAATTTTTTTAAAAATATCATTCATTATGATTTTCAACATTTTTTCTGCACTTAATTCACATTTAAGTTGTATCTAAAACCTTAATCAATCTCCCGCCAACAAGTGTGAAACCCTTGAAACTTGCAAAATGGAAAAAAAAATGAAGAAATGTTGTAGTTGTGCAATATTTTAAGAGCACAAGTTGTAAAACTAATGCAAATATATTTTATAACTCCGTGTCATATGAATAGTATTTATACAAAATTGAACTAGTGCATACAAATAGATGGATAAATTGTTGAATAAAATTTTCAATGTGAACATCACAAGGGTTTTTCAATTTAAATTAACAAGATGAAAATTGTTAAATCTATCTTGTTTTGGTTGGGATTCCACCAAAAGAGATAGCATTTTAATGTTATGAAGAGTGAATGGTCTATATTCCAAGGTTATATCTTCTCTTGTTGTTATAACTTCATATCTTATGTCTACCTTATCATGATTTAAATTTTAGATCTATATTCATAATATAGGTTTTTTTGTCAATATTGCCAATGTGTTGTCACACATTGTTTAGTTGAATTTTAAATAAAATTTTAAATGTGCACATCCTAAACAAATTTCAATTTAAATTAACAAGATAAAAAAATATTGAACCTATTTTTATTATGGTGAAGCTTCCATCTATAAAGACTATTTTACCTATGTGATAGATGAATGGCCTATATTTTAAAGTTATATTTAAGCTCATTGTCTACTTCTTATTTTATGTCTACTTATTATGGTTATTAATTTTGTGTATACTTGTCTTGATTTTCCACACAACTAAATTGTTATTATGAAGAATGATTGGTTATTTTGTCCAAATGACATTTGATGGTCTATCTTGTTCTACAATGGTAGCCTTGTAAATTAGTTCTCTATAAATAAATATTCCATGTGTTATTGGCTAAATGATTTGAATTTAATGCTAATTTAGGCTCTATTTCTTTTATTTATTAATGTGACAATATTATAGTTTCATTTTTTTTACTTCATCTCATTACCAAAAGTGAAGAGGTAATGTTATGTAAAGGTCATGGTTGCCTTTATAATATTTTATCATGATCTCCAGTTGTAGTACAAAAACTATTGGCTACATAAAAACATCAACTTGATGTTTATATGTAACTCAATATTGCACCAAGATGTCCAATCTTTTTGACATCAAAATCTAGGTCATGATGATTTTGTATGCTTATTTTGATAATATGCATATATCTATCCTCAATTGTGATTTTTGTTTATCTTCTACCTTTACTCTATATGAGTTAGTACTTTGACTAATTTTGATGGTTTAGTATAATAGAAAAGTTTTTGAATGCGACTTATTTTTGTACCTTGAATCTTTGAAAATGCATAATTCATGCCCATTTGACTCTACTTTTAATGAGAAATGGTTTATTTTTTATCGATTGATTAGATTTTTATTTAGATGGCATATTCATATAAGTTTCATACATGAAAATTGTGCGGTGATAAAATGTTTTTAAAAAAAACTCCTACAAGTATCCAAACATGTTTATTTTAGTTGTTTTGAGGTCTTAATAAGTTTTCATAGTTTTTTATTAAGTTGAGAGCCTTCCTACATGAAAAAACAATCATTGGTAAACGTTTAGCTTTTTTAGTATATTTTATAGTCATTAACATGCCACATGTATTATGAGGTGAGTTGGCAAAGTAATGGATGTGAGAAATTGAAAGGAATGAATCGGTAGTTATGAAATGGATTAGTGATGTAAGAAATTAAAAGGAATTGGTCTTTGGTTATGCTAAGTTTGAAAGATTAATAGAATTCCTACCATTTATTTGAAGACTGGGTCGATTAGTTTAAAATAAGGTTATATCTACTAACATTATTCTTTACATAATATCTACTAAAATACTACTTTCATTTTCCCTGCATATCTGCTTAGATTGCTCAAAATTTATGTGCATTTCCTATTGTTGATTTGGTCAAGCACTATTGTTGTGCATTTCTTATTGTTGATCTCACTTCCATTTGGAAATGTTCATTGTAAAATTATGTAAATGCAATTCTTTTATCTTGTAAATGTCTCCATAGTTTGCATATAATTTCTACTACTATGGTTGTTTCCATTCTTCAGATGATTTGCTCCAAAAATAGAAAATGATATGTTTTCATGCATGTCTACAACAACAAATGATCTACGTCAATGTTTAGTGCTAGGATTAATTATTTAATCCTCCTTTCAAATATGAGGCATGCTAAGCTATATTTATTGCATTTTTTATTTTGGTATGCAATATTAACTTGAATAAGAGATTCATGATAAGTACACCAAGATAGGGGACCAAAAAGCTGCTAAATATTTTGTATCCCCTATCATGGCATTTGAGGCATGCCAAATAGGGTACACACCATATTTGGTGTGCACCAAACAGATTTGATGTGTCAAGCCTAAGGCTTGGTCATGCCAAACCTATTTGGTGCACACCAAATTTACCTTTCACCAAATATGGCATGCACCAAATGTAAAAGTAAAGCAAAAAAAATGCATTCTCATTGTCATTTTTGTTGTGCATTCTTCCTTCTATACTAAAAGTAAACCTTGATATATTCCACACAACCCATTTCCTAGCACTGTTTCCACTTTTCTCGGTGTAAGACATCTACCAAAAAACCCGAACAATTTGATGGAAGTCTTGGCCATTATAAGCCTATCTGCTTAAAAATTAAAAAAAAATATGATGCCTCTTTACAAACAAGGTGAGTGCTTTCCAAGAAGCAATTTGATAGTTTATATCAATATTTAGAAAATTAGAAATTTGCAAATCCTATCATTTTTTTGTTTAAAATTACCAACCATATTTACATTTAGAAAGACTTATGTAAAGATTTATAAAAATATCATTATAGAAATAGTTATGTTATACATCTATTATGCCTTTTAAAATTCAAACGTATCTTTGAGGGTTTGAATCTTGCATATGGCTTCTATATCACATGCCATCATCTTTACCAATTATGCTCAATCAATTGAGCTACACCCTTAAAGTATATCTTTTTATTTTTTATTTTTTAAAATTACCTATCTAAATTTAGAAAAAAAAATGTGTAAAAGACCTCAAACTATATCATTAGGGAGATGATTATTTAATTTGTCCATTAATGCCACTCAAGAATTAATATGAAATTATCACTAGCAATTGTACCTTGTGTGCAATGGGTATGCTAAAGAGGCCTAAAAAATAAATTAGAGGAAATTTAGGTCTATTTTTTGCATTATTTGTTTAACACGAGGTCAATTGGTAAAAATGTGTAAAAGACATCCAACAACAATATCATTATGAAGATAATTATTTTATTTGTTCACCAATTCCACTTAAAAATTATTATATCATAATTAATTAAAATTATCACTAGCAATCATACCTTGGTGTGCAATGAGTATGTAGAAGAGGTGTGGAAAGTAAATTCGAGAAAATTTATGTCTATTTTTTGCATTAATTTGTTTAACATGAGGTTGATTGGTTGGTTATTTAGAATATGATGCTTGTGCAACAAAGGTCACAATGGAGAATAGATAGCTTCAAATCAAACATGTATCTACTTACAAGGATCCAATTATAATTGAAACATTAAAACAAATCCTTAAATCATGAAGAAAACCAATTCCAATCACCAACAAACTCTTTTTATGTTTGTGTGTGTGTGTGTGTTTGTGTGTGTTTGAGAGAGAGAGAGAGAGAGATAAATAGATAAAAATAAAGATGAAGAGAGGGTTATATAAATATAGGAGATAGAATAAATGAGAGAGATGTAGATATATAGGAAGAGAAAGGGAGAGACACAGTGACAAAGACATAAAATGATAGGAAGGGAATAAGGAGTTGGGAGTTGGGAGAAATAGAGAGGAGGTGAAGATTGAGAGAGGGGAGAGAAAGGGAGAGAGATGTGCAGAAAAATATATAAGGAGATAAATGTACATAAATAAATGGATAGAAAGAGATAGAGAGAGGAGGGAGATCGATAGATAGAGAGGGAGAAGGGTGAAATAAATAGAGAAAAATATAGATAGATAGAGAGGGAAAGGAGAGAGATAGAGAGATATATGTATAGAATGAGATAAAGAGAAGTGAGTGGGAGATAGAGATAAATTGACAAATAGATGTATCGTACGAGAGAGAGAGAGAGAGAGAGAGAGATGCAACCCTAAGTATAAATCCCTAGGGACACATACTATCCTTAAACTATTGGCATGAACCAAGTAATCAAAAGCTAGTTTTAAATTAAAATAAGACAAAAAATTATAACTTAAATAATTGTAATATATTTTAATTGTTATTTGTTAATTTAATAAGAAAACATAAATAATTAAAATAAAATTTTAACATAATGAAAATTAATTCTAAAATAAGAACATTTATAATAATTTGAAAATGGAATCAGGGACGGGCTGGATTGGCCCTGGCTGGTAGTGCAAATTGGTAAAATCAAGGATGGGCTTTGCCCCTCCCAGGGAGCCATGAAACTCTTATCATGGAATGTCAGAGGCTGCAATGCCTCTGACAAGGTTCGGTTGATCAAAATATGTTTTGATCAAGTGAATTTCGATGTAATTTTTTTACAAGAAACAAAACTTAGTGGTGCAAAGATTACTTACTTTGGTAGAAAATTTTCAAGATGGAAAGGCCTCTTTTCAGAAGCGGATGGGGCATCAAGTGGTTTATGTGTGTTATTGAATGATTCTACAGTGGTGGTTGATCTTATAGATATGGATAGGTCTTGGATGTGGGTGAGGATTCACTCAAAACAGTTAGGAGAGTGTTTTCAGGCTGTGAATGTATATGGTCCTAAAAATTTGAATCAAAAAAAGTTGTTATGGAAAAGATTATTTGAATTGCTTATGAGAAAACCTAATGATTTCTTCCTATTGGGGGGAGATTTTAATGCAATCTTAGATCCTTCAGAGAAACAAGGAGGAAAAGGTTGGGCTGGCCAAAGCCAAAAAGATTTTTATGATTTTGTGAATAGTAATGGTTTGGTTGATGTGAAGTTAAAAAATGGTATTTTCACATGGACAAATCACCGAAGTGGTTTCCTAAACATCTCTAAGAAATTAGATCGGTTTCTCTTGGCCGGGGATTGGACAACTACTAATTGGACTTGTAATGTGGAAATTCTACCATTTTCAAGGTCTGACCACTACCCTATAAGTATTAGATTTTTGGAAGACAAAGTGCCAGACAGAGCTCCTTTCAAATTTGAAGCTATGTGGCTGCGGCATGGTGATTTTCATGAGAATGTAAAAACTTGGTGGACCTCGGCTCCTGGTAGAAGAGGTAATAAAGCTTTTGTGTTTTTTAAAAAATTGCAATTTTTAAAAGAACAGCTCAAGAAGTGGAATAGGGAAGTTTTTAAGAATATTTTTGCTGAAAAAGACAGTATCGAAAGAGAGTTGGCAATATTACATGAAAAAGTAATAGCAAAAGGTATGGCTGAAGTGGATTTCTTAGAAGAAGCTAGATTGAATAAGATGTATAGTGAGGTGTTGCACAAGGAAGAAATGTATTGGAGACAAAAGTCACAGGAGCTATGGCTTAATGCGGGTGATTTAAATACTACTTTTTTTCATAATTCTTTTAAAGTTAAAAGAACCAATAATAAGATTTTTCTGTCCTAGATGGAGCTGGTGTGTTATTGCAGGATAAAGAGGCTATTGATGTAGAGGTTGTTAGATACTTTAAAGAATCTTTCTAGGTGGAGGATGACAACCCAGTTTTTTATCTAGATCTAGATATTATCATCCCATGGTGCATTACGGACGATCAAAATGAAATGTTAAAATGGCCATGCTCTATGGAAGAGGTGAAGAAAGTGGTCTTTGGTTTGGGTGCACAAAAGTCCCTTGGGCTGAATGGCTTTTCTGCCATCTTTTTTCAACAATTTTGGGGCCTCATTGGGCTGGAAGTCTAGGAGGTGGTTGAAGAATCAAGAGCGGGTGGCTTCATTTTTCAAGACTTCAACAATAATTTCATAGCGTTGATCCCAAAAAAGGAGGAAAGTAAGTCTTTTGATCACTTTAAACCGATCTCTCTTTGCAATACTATTTATAAAATAATATATAAGGTGATGGCAAATAGATTGAAGATGGTGTTACATTCCATTATTTCTGAGGAGAAGAGTGGTTTTACCCTGGATAGATCTATTTATGAAGGGATTATTGTTTCACATGAAGTGATTCACACTTTGAATTTGAATAAGGCTGAGAAGATGATGACCAAATTGGATATCAGGAAAGCATATGATGCTATCAATCAGAAATTTCTCTTAAAGGTGCTTGGTTGTTTTGGTTTTTGTCAAGAATGGTTGGATTGGGTGGAAAGTTGCATTTAGACACCTAGATTTTATGTTCTGGTGAATGGAAGTTGCCAAGGTTTTTTAAAGTCTAATAAATGAATCCGTCAAGGTGACCCCCTTTCACCGTTTTTGTTTATTATAATGGCGGAGGTGTTGGGTAGATTTATTGGTCAGAAGAGGTCAAATGGGTTGTGGTAGGGTGTCAGGTTGGCTGATAACTTGGATCCCATTACTCATTTATAGTTTGTTGATGATACTAATTTGATGGGGGAGGCTTCATTTAGAGAAGAAAGGGCGATTAAAGAGACATTGGACTCTTATAGCAAGGCGTCGAGATAGCGCATTAATTGGACAAAATCAGAGATATATTTCTTTAATGTGGATCCGAGGAAACAAAGGGGGATTTGTAGAAGCATTGGAATAAGAGCTTGTAGTTTTCCTAATAAGTATATTGGCATCCCCTTGTTTAAAGGTGCTTCAAAAGCTGTGTTATGGAAAGAGTTGATTGGGAAGTGTTCTAAAATACTTGAAGGGTGGAAGAGCAAATGGCTTACATTTGCAGGAAGAATTCTCTTGCTTAAATTTGTTGTTACTGCCATCCCAGTTTTCTCTATGATGTGTTTGAAGATTCCTAAGAAGATTAATCAACTTATTTCAGATAAAATGTAGAAATTCTTGTGGAATGGCAAGAATATTGAAGATAAGAGACCGCTTGTAGCTTAGAAGAAGGTTTGTAGCCCGAAAGGGCATGGGGGTGTAGGTTTGAAGGATTGGAGTATGATGAATGAAGCTCTGGGAGCTAATTTAGTTTTTTGTATGTCACATAAACCTAATTTACTATGGGTGAAAGTGTTAAAAGAAAAGTATCTTGACTCAATGGATAACTATAGGATTTTGACAACCGCAAATCTACCAAAGGGTTCTACAATTTGGAACTTCATTATTAGTTGCAAACTGCTCATTAGTCAACATTTGTCTTGGCGGGTTGGGAATGGGCAGAGGATTAAATTTTGGGATGACTCTTGGGGTGGTTATTCAGTGTTGTCTAAGGTTCCAAGAATTCAAGAATTGAAGGAAATTTTTAGTGAAAGGTGGGGTGTTTTTCTCAGTGATTATGTGGAGTGTAGAATGGGACCCCTTGGGCAAATTTGGGACTGGAAAGGCATTGAAGATTTGGGACTTAGTGAGCAGCAGTTTAGATATATGAGACAAATTTTTAATGAGAGGAATATTATTTTTAGTGATTCTAAAGATGTCATCAAATGGTGTGCTGCTAGCAGTGGAAATTATTCTATGAAGTTGGGTTATCAACTTTTGGATAGGGCAGAGGTTGGAGATTGTTGGTCCTAAAAATTGCTATAGGGTAAAGACTCTCTTCCAAAGGCAGGCGCTTTTATGTGGCTAGCCTTAAAGGAGAGGATTCTTACGGGTAATACAGAAAGAAATTTGGTATTTGTGGTCCAACTCGATGTCCACTTTGTGAAAGTGAGGAGGAAGATGTAAATCTTCTTTTACTTTCCTATAAATTCGTTGTGCAATGCTGGGATATGCTACAAAGGAAATTAGGATGGCAGGGTCCACTTCCTAATAGTCTAAAGGAGGTTTTTTGTGGTTGGCCATCCTCTCCTCCAAGGTTTGTTTTTTCGTCAATTTGGATTGCCAATCCTTCTATCCTAATTTGGGAAGTCTAGAAAGAGCGCAATAGGCACCTTTTTCAAGATAAGATGGAAAGTGTTGAGAGGTTGGAAATTAGGATTATTCACTTGATTGAGGAAGTTGTTAATGCAAGATCATCTAGTCTTCCACCTTCCATCCTTTTTACTTTGCTGGATGTGCGGATTCAACGGGCATGGCCAAGATTAAAGTGCAGAGGATTTCAACCTAGTAACATGCATGTGAATAAAGGAAGGATCTGGGATGATATTAAGTGGAAACCTTTGGATAGTGGGTGGGTGAAGGAAAATTTTGATGGTTCTTCGAGAGGAAATCTGGGTCCTTCGGGTGCTGGAGTGATTTTGAGAGACAATAATGGGTCGACTATTGCCTTTGGAGCTCAAAAGTTGAGGGATGGCACCAATAATATTGCTGAAGGTTATGCCACTTTGTTTGCCGTCAGATTAGGTGCTCATATGGGTGCTCAGAGGCTTCATTTGGAAGGTGATTCTCTTGTTTTGATAAATTCTTTTAAGAATAGGACTAGTAATGCTTGGCACCTTCAACCAATCATCAATGTTGTGATAAAGATTCTTGACTCTTTCCAAGAGTTTAAAATTAGTCATATTTATTAGGAAGGTAATAAAGAAGCTGATGTATTATCTAAATGGGCAGTTAATTTTAATCAGGCTAGAGATATTGTTGTGGAGGATTTGGAGATAGAACTTTAAAATATTTAAATCATTTAAGGTGGGCACTTGGGAATCAAAGTTTATGTGTATGTCAGTGGCTCATTTGGCAGGGTTATGTCAATTGAGGCATATGTCAGCTTTGATGACGTCCATCCCAACTGTTAGGTGGTGTGTTATTGACGTCAGCCTTGTGACTCTCTATGTTATGATGTCGATGGCCAGGGGTTTTTATTTTGACGATGCTAGACTGTGGCTTGTGATGGCTTTTATTTCTTGGTGATGTTTCACACGCGAGAGAAGGACAAGTGGTAATTTGAAGTTGTGTCTGCAGCATGGGTTTGATGCTTGTTCTGATGAAGAGGACTCCCTGATGATGTCATTTGTGCTAGTGCCAGCTCTTCACATGATTTATATGGGGATCTGGGATGTGTTTCCCACATCTCTAAGTTGTGATTTTTTCTTGTTTTTGTGTTGTGGGCTTAACAGTGTTTGAGTGCAAGTTTTTGCTAGCTAAGATGCATGCCAATATTTCGATGGACACAAAAAGGCAGATGAAATCCTTTTTGGGTGCGGCAAGTAGGGAAAGGATTGCCGCTCTCCTCAAGATTAAATCGGGTGCTCTGGTGGATGCGGTCATTGGTGTTCTAGGTCCTCTTTTCCAAGAGTTCAAGCTGATGTGGTGAGATAATACCTCAATTATCTCAATGGTGGTGGTGTGGGGTCTTGAACTTGGAGAGCCAACTGATACGGTGAAGTGGGTGGCCGCATCTTTGTTTGTTGAGGATCTATTGCTTGGCCTGGAGTCAATTTTAGAGTGGGTTGTGTCGGGGGTTGGCACAGATATTTCAGAGTGCATTGAGGATAGAGTGGAGGCTATGGAGCACGACATCATCCCTTTCATCAGGTGGCTAGGAAAGGTTGATAAAGAGACTTATTTGGTGGAACGAAGAGCTGAATGGGAGAAAATGAAGGCAGAAATCCAAGTTAATTTGGAGGGGCCCCATGTGCAGGTGTCGGTGGATGTTCCCCATCGATCACGTTCAGCTCTACCAAGACATGCAAGAGGTTTTGTAGATGACTAAATGGATGTGGATACATTGGCTATCCAGGGTGGTGTTTCTCTCTTTTTTGGGTGTGTGGTTGGCCCTAGAATTTTTGGGGGTTTTTTTGTAGACTATGGCTCTCCTCGATGGTGGTTACTACCATTTTGGAAGATTCTTTTAGCATGTCTATCTATGGCCCTCTAAGAGCATGACATCTGTATGTAATTAATTAATGTCAGAACTCTATATGCTTCTTTAGCTTAGTCTGTATGCCCATGATCGGGCTTTTTATATCGATGTTTAGGTTTGACCTGTTAACTAAGGTTTTTTTTGTAAACTCTTTTTATATATTAATAAAATTATCTATTATCGACCAAAAAAAATAATTTGAAAATGAAATAAAATATCCTAGTAAAAGAAGATAATCAATAATATTCTTATCAAAACAAGATAATATAAAAGAGAGATTTTTAATTCAAAATATAATTATAAGTTCAATTAGATAAATAATTATAAATTATATTAATAATAATAATAATAACTTTGAATTATGATTTGTGATTTCACAAAATGATGAAGAACTAAAATTATATTATAGTCTTGCATCCTTCTCCTAAACTTTAAGCCATTGATAAATCAAAAAGTGGGTTATTCACTTCATATATAGAATGCCTTCAACATAATTACTAGCAATCGCACCTTGATGTGCAATGGGTATGCTGAAGAGGTGTGGAAGGTTAATTAGGGAATATTATAGTTTTGTCATACATTTATGTGGTACACGAGTTCAATTGACAAGCCATTTAAAAAATGATATTTTTTGTGTACAAAAGTCTCAAATGGGGAAGTGATAGCTTTAACTAAACTATTCATCCACTTACAGGGTTCCAAGAATGAGTGAAACAAAGCCTCTAAATTATGAAGGTAATTAGACTCCATTATCAATAAACTCAAGTTATGTTATATTTGCTTTGCTTTAATTACACATTCAACCATATAACTATGAAGATACTATTTTACTTATACATTCTTGAACATTGATACATACGCGGTCAATCCTCCTAAGACCCATACAACAACCATATTAAATTGATACTATCTAAAATATTTTATTATAAGTTTACTAGATTTACAATAAATATTTTTTATATAATTATAAAATACTAATAAATTGATAAATAATTAATATCAATTATTTTTTAAATAATATATAATTGATTAATAATTTAAATTATATAGAGAATTTTGTAATTCCAAACTTTGCACTGAGCAATATTCAAGTGGAATTGGTCATTGGTAAATGTCCCCCTCTATTGCTATCTCTAAGTGTTTCAATATTTAATCTACGAATATCCCAAAAATTTCTTGCTTCAAATGTTTAGGGTCTAGAAACCATATACTAAAATCCCTTTGAGTCTAAGTTCTCAAAAGTCAAAATAAGACCAACAAAACATTTTAACTTGTTTAGAATCATATATTTTCTTTTATGAATATGGTTCTACATTCAATTTATAAAATATAATTCTTTATTTGTTATAAAAAAACTTAGAGAATAGAATAAAATTTTAAACCTATAGGTGTTTCCAATTGATACCGGGTGGTCCCACAATAGTGTGTCCCACTTTTTGGCCAACTTTGACACAGAGATCACCATTTTGAGAAAAAAACTTCACTTTCGAACACATGTTGCTGCAAAACTATTAGGAATTTGAAGATGATGTAAACTAGAGTCTTTTAGATTTTTGTTTCTAGTTTTTAAATATATTTTTTTAAAATTAAAAAAAAATCATTTAAATTCATTTTTCCTTCTCCTTCTAAAAGTGGTTTGCATGAAAAAACTATGTTTTTAAGGAGGTACTGTCACTTGGATCAGCATAACATTTTTTTAAAATACAATAATGATGTAATTATTTTGAGATTATATTTTTAACTTCAATATCTAAAGGATGCAATTGGTTTTATTCATTTTGGATCAATATTTCATAGTTTATTAAGTTTTAAAGTGACAGTAACTGTAATCTAGACATAAGGTCACTTGGATCGCTCTAACTTGATCTGTGTATATCAAAAAAAATTATTATTTTTTTTAATAGAAAGGTAACACAAATACGCTTTTCCTACATATTTTTCATAAAAAAAAATTTATCATTTACTATTTTTCTCGAAGTCGTGAAGAGACAGGTTGTTGAATGACCAAACAACCTATGTTTAGTTAAAGTAATATTTAAAAGTGATAATGAACTCAATATGTATTAAAATTATATTCATTAGAAAGCTTGTTCCGAATAGCATCTTTTGACATCATTTGTTTGGAAAAATTATCTTGTTTATTCCTTGTTTTAGGCCCCAGAAGACCATTTTTCTGTAGTTAAGTTATTTTCTGAGGGCAAATTTTTGTTTTTTTTGGCTTCGTGCGAAGAGGGTCTTCACACGAAGCCACGTGGGGGTCTTTGTGGGGGTCTTCATGCGAAGACCCCTCACACAAAGCCCCTAGAGTGAAAATTCTGGCCAAAAGCCATTGCCGAGATTTTTCCCACGGGTACTTTGTATGAAGTACCCTAGTCAGCTAGTAAAATGTTTTTTGTAAATTTTTTTTAAATGGTATAAAAGTAAAAAAAATTATTTCTATTTTACATCAAATTACAATTAATAAATTCGCATTTTCTATTATTGAAGGCATTTTTTGAAGGAGGATCCATATTTCTATTTGTTCAAAGACATAATTTTGAAGAGGAAAAATATTACTTTTGTAGTATTTTTTGAAGAAAGAATTTTTGTTGACGATCTTGTGGAAGACATTTTTTGGAGCTTGAAGAAATGGGGAACAAGAAGGGAAGACAAAGTAAATCTTCTAGAAAAAGGTCACCCAGTACTGAAAAAAGAAATTGTGAAGCTGCATTGACATATTATCATAAAACTAAAGAAGCTGAAAGACAAGCTGAAGTAGGAGGGTCAAGTCAAGTTGAAGAATTGCACATTGAAGAAGGGTTAGAATTACTCCCTAGAGAGGCTCAAACAATTGATGTTGGAGAAGGGTCAACATCACGTGCTCCTATTGGTATGGATAAACTTTTAAATTTAGCTCAAAGTGTAAAGAAAAATATTAGTTATAGAAACTTAGATCATTTACTTACAATGAATGTGGACACTTTGAGATCACTTGCTAATGTTCAACAATTAAGTCTTGCTAAGAAGAGATCAATGAAAATGATAGCAAGAGAAATATTGGGTAAATTTGATAATTTTGAAACACTTGAACAAGCTCAATTGCTTTCACTTATACTTATAGACAAAAATTTGGAAGGGACATTAAAATTATTGGGTATAGACACATCATCAAAGAAGAGAAAAGTTGTTGACATGCAAACTGATATGATTGAAAATCTTAAGCAAGGTTTGAACTAGCTAGGTAAGCGATCTCAAACTATAGATAAGTCCATTACAAGAAAATTTATGTTGACATCTATTGTAGGTAACACTATGGGACAAAAAAGATAGATATCTTCAGTTTCATCTCACATTGGTTTTAATAGGAAAACAATATCACGATATATTAATAAGAGAATATTTTTGGATGATAGCACCTTGGAAGGCAATTGGGCAATCATGTGTAGAGATCCTCGTTTTGATAGGATTGATGAAGGAACAAAAAATTTAATCACATCATTTTGGAATGATAATACACGTCCTTCATCAAACACTAGAGATGTTATCAAACATAGAATTTCAGCTAATCAATATGAATATCATATGAAACATTGGTTGGACACAACACAACATGAAATGTATGTGTCATTTTGTAGTTCAAATCCTAATATAAAGATTGGGCAAACATTGTTTGGAAGATTGAAGCCATATTATAGCAGGACAAACAAAGTGTTTGAAACTTGTTGTTGTCGTTATCATATTGAATTCGATCTCCACTATCAAGTTTTTCAAAAGTTTGTAAAAGACACTTATGGTTTTGAAAAGGCTCCTCCTACTAGATGAAGTGAGTTCATCTCATCCATTTTATGTGACAAAATAGATGATGTAGCTGGACAAATAAATTGCATAAAAGGAATATGCCAAACATGTGTTGATTTGTCTCTTTTTCCTTTGAAAATTGAAAATATTGATGTAACAAAGATGGTAAATTGCAAGAGTTACAAATATGTAAAGAATGAAACAAAATTTGGGAAAGAATCCAAAAGGTTAGAATATGTTGAAGAGGAGATAAATGTTGGAGTATTTATGGAAAAATTTAAAAAATTGATTCAACCCTACATTCATCATGCTTTTTTTGCAAAGTGGCAAGCACAACAATTTCAAACACTGAGAGACAATTTCCCACTTGGAACTATTGTATCAATTGTTGATTTTGCAGAAAATTATTATTTTGTTCATCAAAAGGCAATTCAGTCAGAATACTATTTTTCAGAGCAAATTAGTATTATGGTACATGTGTGTTATCGACACGCACAATTAGATTTGGATGGTATTCAGAGAACATTTGAAGCACAGGTCATCAAGAAGGAATATCATTTTTATATAAGTGATGATAGCGAGCATGACATTCATTATGTGGAACACTGCTTCAAGATATTTTTTGCAAATTTGAAAGAAAGAGGTATAAAAATTGATAAACATTATGTTTGGTCAGATGGATGTGCTGCACAATTTAAATCATCAAGACCATTTTATGCACTATGTAGATATCATCGTAATGAAAACATACCACATGTCTGGAGTTTCTTTGAGAGTGGACATGGAAAAGGTGAACATGATGGTGCCAGAGCTTGCATCAAACGTGCTATATGAAAGTATCAAATGAATTATAAGGGAGTGCATATAAAAAATGCACATGATGTGGTTGAATGGTGCAAGACACATTTCACACCAAATGAGAATGACGCGTCATCAGGATTGACTCAGGCGGTGCCATATAGAAAATTTTGGGAGATAAAAGGTATGCACACATTTTTTAATTATTTGAAAGTGTTTAAAATTTTAATGATATTTTTTATTCAAATTATATTTATATAGAATGTATTATATATGCATTTGTTCAGGTGTGGATAGAAAAATTATGCATGGTTGCAATAGGATAGAAAAGATGCGATCTTTGCATTCAGTTATGAGTATGAATTGTCGCAATTGGATGTTGAACACTAGGGACTACTCATGCTTTTGTTGTCACTGCATTGCTAACAATTATGAGGAATGTATCAATCAAGATCATGGATATGTAGGCACATGGAATCTAGTGCCACTAGTTGTTACTGATACATTTGATAGAGATGAAGATGAAAACTTTGATGATGTTCCTTTGATTTCTACTGATTACGATCATATCTTGGGATTGGTCAAAATTGGTAAGTATATATATTTCACATTATATGGTACATTGAGTTGCATGTATAGATCATAGATATAGATAGATCTATAGATTGAACTAAGTATTTATTTTAAGATCTCACACACGTATATATAAAAATTTATTGTGCAGGAGATGTCTTTGCAGTGATTGCTAAGAGTGGAAATGTAGAAGGAGTTGATTATTATTTACTGCGTTGTACTGCAGAGAGGATGAAGTTACTTGAACCTGAAGAAAGCAATGGAATGTTGTTCCCCATAGGTTTGTATATGGTTTACATCAATATATTGAACTAAATTTGTAAATTTTAAATTTCAACCTTTTAACAAAATTCAAATTGAATTTGTTTAAATTTATATATTGTTAAAATTTGTGACCTGCAGGTTCAGTTGTTTTAGAGGGAACATATTTCAAACAAATCAAAGTAATTCAACATGGTATTCACTTTGTTGATTACGAACCAGACAACAAGGTGTTCTAATATAGTCACCTAGTTGTTGCCACATTCATTCGTCTCCATACAGTTAAATCTCAACGTGGACGTCATAAGTGGAGACTAGATAGTGAGGATCATGAGAGAATATTACAGGTTCTCCATGAAAGGTCTGAACCACTTGAGTTGGTCTAAAAAGTATAATACATGTATACTTATTTCTTGTGTTAGGACCTATTTGATATCTCTGGATTAAATTTCATTATACTTTGTTTATATATTTAAACATATGGTAGACTATAATTTGTTGATATATGATGAACCTATTTGATGGTTCAATGGTTTTAATATATAGAATTTTATACGAATACTTTGATTATTCAATGATTTTTATAGATTTCATGTTAGTTAAAGATTTTATGTATGCTTGAAATTAGTTATATTACTTATGGCATGTGTTAGTTCTAGAATTAGTTAGAATGGTTATTATCCATTAGTTACATGTATTAACTAGTTATCTTTTATGATATTAATTATAGATCCCCTTAAGACCTCCCCTTAAGACACTAAAAAATGATGAAATTAGTTATATTACTTATGACATGTGTTAGTTTTAGAATTAGTTAGAATAGTTATTATCCATTAGTTACAAGTATTAACTAGTTATATTTTATGATATTAATTATAGATCCCCTTAAGACCTCCCCTTAAGACACTAAAAAATGATGAAATTAGTTATATTACTTATGACATGTGTTAGTTCTAGAATTAGTTAGAATAGTTATTATCCATCAGTTACATGTATTAACTAGTTATCTTTTATGATATTAATTATAGATCCCCTTAAGACACTAAAAAATGATGAAATTAGTTATATTACTTATGACATGTGTTAGTTCTAGAATTAGTTAGAATAGTTATTATCCATTAGTTACATGTATTAACTAGTTATCTTTTATTATATTAATTATAGATTCCCTTAAGACCTCCCCTTAAGACACTAAAAAATGATGAAATTAGTTATCATATCATCTAAATAAATCATCTAATCAAATAAAATCATAGATCATCTAATCAAATAAAACCATCTAGTCAAATCATATATCATATAGATCATCTAATCAAATAAAATCATATCATATAATCGAATAAAACCATCTAATCTAATCATATATCATCTAATCAAATAAAATCATAGATCATCTAATCATCTAGTCAAATCATATATCATATAGATCATCTAATCAAATAAAATCATATCATCTAATTGAATAAAACCATCTAATCTAATCATATATCATCTAATAAAATAAAATCATAGATCATCTAATCAAATAAAACCATCTAGTCAAATCATATATCATATAGATCATCTAATCAAATAAAATCATATCATCTAATCGAATAAAACCATCTAATCTAATCATATATCATCTAATCAAATAAAATCATATCATCTAATCGAATTAAACAATCTAATCTAATCATATCATCTAATCGAATAAAACCATCTAATCTAATCATATCATCTAATCGAATAAAACTATCTAATCTAATCATATAGATCATATATCATCTAATCAAATAAAATCATAGATTCATCTAATCTAATCATATCATCTAATCAAATATACGTCTCCAATCAAATAAATGTGTCTCATATCATATCATCTAATCAAATAAATATGTCTCATATCATATAATCTAATCATATCATCTAATCAAATATACGTCTCAAATCATATGTCTCGAATCATAAACCGAGTCTTAAATAAAATATATGTTCAACATGTCCTAAACTAGGGAGTCATCTAGGCGCATACGAACAGAGCGACCCTCTGAGTGACTGCCACGAGCATCCTCTGGCTCTAAGACAACAACTGATCCCTGCGAATATAAATGCATGTATATATGATAATAATCTAAAATAATTAAAATATTATAAATGCATATTTAAACTTACATATTTTTAAAACTTACCTGACCACTAGTAGGTGTATCATCTAGTGGCAAAGCAATGACTGACCCCTGCAAATTTAGTGTACAACAGTTGGTTATATACATGTGCATAGTACATATATTATGTAAAGTACTTGAAATATAAACATGTACATACATATATATCTAAAACTTACCTGACCACTAGTAGGTATCACATCATGTGGAAGATGCTCTAAACCCACACTAGAGGTAACATGCTCTACTAATTGTGCCTACAAAATATTATGCATTGAACAAACATTAATACACGTACAATTAATTATTCACTAAAAATCCTAATAAAAAGGAAAATAAATTTGTATATGTACTTGAGTCTCAGGAGCAGGAGGATCGTTAGCGCGCTACACCATCGTATCATCAACTGATACTGCATCACCCACACCACCTAAAGTCCCGAACCTCTATAGTAATGAGGAGTGTAGGGGTGACACTAGCTGCGAGGGGAGTGATGTAGAATCTGAACCATGTGGATGAAATAACATATCCATAAATGACCTACCATCAGTGGCAACATCCACCTGACCCAACCCATGCAACTGCTCATCAAAAGTGTCTAGGCCCTCACTGGTGATGCATACATCTCCAATCTCTATACCTAGCTCTATAGTTGTAGAGTGATTTGTGGCTGCACTATCTTGTGCACAGTGCTCTGCACTATGTTGTGCTTGACTAGTAGATAGCGCGTCCTATGTCGGTGGAACTATAGGACCCCGTGTAAGTGCAATGTAATCCCTGACTGAATGTATAGGGATCCTTTGCATGTCAGGAATATGAGAATAGGCCTGCACGAGATCCTCCAAAAAGTAAAGGGCCATATCTAAAGTACTCTAATAACCTGATAATGCTCGTATCTCTCCAGGCATAGGAAGACCAACAGCTCTATATGTCTCATCACTCACACCTGTAGTACTACTAGACGAAGCCTTAGAAGATGATCTGGCTCTACTCGGTCTAGTCAAAATGTATCTGCCCACTGAATCTGAACTGATCGATGTGGCTGTAGAAGCAATCTATCCTATGCTATCCAGAACTCCCCTCTAAGAAGCAATGATGACTCTATCTGCAGTAGCAACCATCATTGGTGTCATTGCTAGACTCCTCTCTCCAACTAGCAGTCTATGAGGCTGCACAACTCAATCCACCCTATGATACTGAGGGCGGTCTGCAACCCTACCCTTCCCCTGACCATAAAATGCTGGGATATCAAAATAATTGACCCTGAGTCCCAAACAAAACTCAGCGTACAATTGCTGTGCAAAGTATAATGGAATTTGGTCATTATTTGGATAACGACCATGGGCTACAAGATGTCGAGGGTATATCATACAAGAAATCTGAGGGATCACGCATCATGTGACCTGATAAGCCCTCACCACTCTATACCTCTCATAATGTGGTAACATCTCTCGTTTGATGGTTTCCTTCGAGATGAGGCTCTGAATCATCACGAAGGAAACATCACCCAAGATCAGCTCCCTCAACTCCCAAAAAATGGCCTCAACTACCTAAGGCATAAATGAAGAGTGAGCCCTCAATCTACTAGTCATAGACTCCAAACTAGTCAGTATAGTAGCACATGTGTCTCTATATATACCATCTCCAGTAGATCTACTGATAGCTTGTCTAAGTCTAGCTATCTCTATGTCAGCCATGTGAAAAATAGTATGAATGTCAGGAGTCTGAGGTGCACCCTGAGCGGCCATCTAGATACATCACATGTGAAAGAGCTAAGTGTTAATAATTAAGTACTTGATTACAACATTATAACTGCATGTAAAATGGAAACAAATAAGTGGTCCTAAGGTATAGATAAGACATCAATGGGTCATAGGACATCCTAGTATGTACATCAATGGGTCATATGACTAACTTTAATATTTACTAAAAATGCATTTACATAAGGGGTCGTGGGTAACATAAGTGGTCTTATTAGGTCTTAAGAGTCCTAATAGGTCTAGTTAGGTCTTATTAGGTCTTAAGAGTCCTAATAGGTCCTAATACATCTAATTGGTCAGACTAATGTTGGTTAAAGACCTAATACCTATCTAATTGGTCCTAATAGGTCCTAGTTAGGTCTACTTGGTCCTAATAGGTCTAGTTAGGTCTATAAGTAGAGAAACAACTTAGATGTATACCTTATTTCCTAATATGACCTAATGTGACCTATTAGGAAAGATAATATGACCTAGAGTGTCTTAAGGGGTCGTGGGTAATGTAAGTGGTCCTTGATTGTCTTAACGGGTCATAGGTAACATAAGAGGTCCTAAGGTATAGATAAGAGTCATGGAGTGTCTTAAGGGGTCATGGGTAACATAAGAGGTCCTAAGGTATAGATAAGACATCAATGGGTCATATTACCTGTCTTAATTACCTATCATAACGTACATAGATAAGATTCATGTAGAGTGTCTTAAGGGATCGTGGGTAATATAAGTGGTCCTAGACTGTCTTAAGGGGTCGTGGGTAACATAAGTGGTCCTAGAGTCATAATTGGTTCTAATTGAGTCTAATTAGACCTTCTAACTGGTTCTAATTGAGTCATAATTGATTCTAATTGAGTCTAATTAGGTCCTAACTAGTTCTAATTGATTCTAATTGAGTCATAATTGGTCCCGGTATAGTTAGGTCTAGTTAAGTCTAATAGGTCCTAAATTTTGGTCGTAATAGGTCCTAATTGGTCTAGTTACCTGTCTAATTGGTCATAATAGGTCCAAATAGGTTTAGTTAGGTCTATTTGGACCTAATAGGTCCTAATACATCTAATTGGTCAGACTAATGTTGGTTAAAGACCTAATACTTGTCTAATTGGTCCTAGTTAGGTCTACTTGGTCCTAATAGGTCTAGTTAGGTCTATAAGTAGAGAAACAATGTAGATGTATACCTTATTTCCTAATATGATGTAATGTGACCTATTAGGATAGGTAATATGACCTAGAGTGTCTTAAGGGGTCGTGGGTAATGTAAGTGGTCCTTGATTGTCTTAAGGGGTCGTAGGTAACATAAGAGGTCCTAGGGAGTCTAATTAGGTCCTAATTAGTTCTCATAGGTCTAATTGGGTCTAATTGGGTAGATAATTAGGTCCTAAATTTTGTGCCTAATAGGTCCTAATTGGTCTTGGTACAGTTAGGTCTAGTTTAGTCTAATAAGTCCTAAATTTTGGTCGTAATAGGTCCTAATTGGTCTAGTTACTTGTCTAATTTGTCATAACAGGTCTAGATAGGTTTAGTTAGGTCTATTTGGACCTAATAGGTCCTAATACATCTAATTGGTTAGACTAATGTTGGTTAAAGACCTAATACCTATCTAATTGATCCTAATAGGTCCTAGTTAGGTCTACTTGGTCCTAATAGGTCTAGTTAGGTATTTAAGTAGAGAAATGACTTAGACATGTACCTTATTTCCTAATGTGACCTAATGTGACCTATTAGGACTTGATATGACCTAGAGTTTCTTAAGGGGTCGTGGGTAACGTAAGTGGTCCTTGATTGTCTTAAGGGGTTGTGGGTAACATAAAAGGTCCTAAGGGGTCCTAGGTTACATTAATGGATCCTCGTATACATATAATGGGTCTTCAGGATCTGAATAGGTCATATATATGTCTTTCTTAAAATATCATAAGGGATGTATAATGGTCCTAGACTGCATCTTAAGGGGTCATGGGTAACAATGAGTCCTATATATGTGTCTTAAGGGGTCGGGGGTAACATAAGAGGTCCTAAGGGGTCCTACATTTCATTAGTGGATGATCCTTGTATGATATTAATTAAATCTAAGATGTACATAAATGTGTCCTAAGACAACCTAAGATATGTTAATGGGTCTTGATGATCTGAATGGGTCATAGATGTCTTAAAATGTCATAAGGGATGTATAATGGTCCAACAATGTTAACGGGTCATAGACACATGATAAACTTCATTTAAGGTATCTTAGGTTACATTAATTGATACTAGTATGTCTTAAGGGTTCTTGCCGGCAACAATGGGTTCACATATGTATTAACAGAAGCAAAGATAGATGAATGTGTCATAGGATATTTTAATATATAATAATGGTTCGTATGGGTCTTAAGGGGTCCTATGTGTCAAGTAAGATGTCCTAATATGTATTATAAGATCTTGAGATTCATAAAGGATCCTAAGTGTCTTAATATGTTGTAAGAGAGGAATAAGGGTCCTAGAAACTTATTGTACTACAATTTTTTAACATTTTCTAACATACTACTAGATCATTTTCAAAAATTGAACTACAATTTTCTAAGATTTTTACAAACTAAAAATTATAAATAAAACAAATAGCTAACTTTAATAAGTTTACTAAAAATGTGTGTACATACATGTGAGGGAGAGAAAGAGATAAATTCTTAATAATTACAACTTTAAACTTAAAATTTAGCATTTTCTAACTCCAATCTTAATGTTTCTAACATTTTCTAACATTTCTACTATGGTTTCTAATGTTTTATAAATATTTTCTAACAGGTGCTAACAAACTACTATGATTTTCTAACATTTTCTAACATATTATAACATTTATATACTATGATTTCTAATATTTCTATTATTTTCTAATATTTAATTATGATTTTCTAACATTCTATTATTAATTTCTAACATTAAACAAATTAAAAATTATTTAAAACAAATAACTAGTTAAAATAAATACAAAACATATTATTTACAATAAAAAATGAGAAAAATGTGTGTACCTGATACTGCTAGGAAATTGAAGAGGTCGACGAAGCTCGGGAGACGTTGGTGTGCTGGCGTGGTGACGTAGTTCGCTCCAAGCCTAGGGGTCCACAAATTGCTATAGTGAAAATGATAGTTAAAAAAATGAAAAGCCAAAAATTTATAAGAAATCCAGCCCTAAATGGCTTCATGCGAAGTATATACTTCGCATGAAGCCATTTAGGGGTCTTCGTGCAAAGACCCCTACGTGGGGTCTTCATGCGAAGTATCCCGAGGACTTCGGGTGAAGTATTTACTTCACACGAAGGCAGGAAAAAAAATTTGTTTGACGATTTTGCGATTTCCTTCGTCCCTAAAAGTGGGACACAACTTCATGAGTTAACCCTGGTTCAAAGTACTTCTATGAAAATAGCCATTTTTCAGTCCTTGAAGTATTGGGATAGTGGCCAACATAATAGAATGTAGTTAGAGATAAGGGGTTAACTACAACTCTCTCCACTTTAGGCTCTATAAAGCTAGGGTGGGTGAACCCAAAACTATACCCCCTAGTTCCTAATTCTTCATTTGATGAGTATCACAATAGATAAGTTCTCAATTTATGCAATCAAGGATATGTTTGGTCTATGGAAGTTGGCTACATTCTTGATTTTGAAATGCTTGAAGACCTTGAGAACAAAATAATTCCAATACTAAGACACTAAGCTAAGGAAATCAAAACGAAAATACTTGAAAGGATAAATATTTTGGATTTTGCAGCACAAAACCTTATATTGATCAACTATTGACTCAAAACCTTATATTGATCAACTATGACAATGAAAAATATCCTCTACAATAATTTCATATGCTTATCAAGATCCATACAAGTGTTTCAAGAATTATTATATCCTTACTTCATAGATATCAAATATCACTCATAGATTTGGTAACACTGAACAAAAGATAAATCATTTAAACCCTTAATTTTTTATTTCATTGAATCTAGAAATGCACATGAAAGGATAAAATAGAAAATTATTAAATCTGATTCCATGTTGTTTCTATAATTACAAGAGCTTTTACATAATATAAAGCATTATAAAAATTGTATATGTCTAAAAGTAAAGAACATACTCTGACTTAGTCTACTAAATGTACATACAGAATGAAACTTTTTACACTAACTAATAGCCTATCCAACAACTAGCAAAACCAAAGTAAAACCCTAAAATCCCTTTTATAGAACAAGGGAGAATACAAGCTTTAGGTCTTTTACAATGATCTCATTGGCAATATGTAATCGCCACTCCACTAAAAGACAAAAAGAAGATATTGTCCTGATGACAACTTTTCAGACACTCTTTAGTCTCTTGCAGAGAAGTAGTTGTAGTTGATTTCTTCAAAGACATCCTTCACATATTTTTAGAACAAGTTGATATAAAAGGTATTGATGTTTCCCATATTGTTCAGACCTATATGGCAACGAGTTGCTTGTTATAGTATCTTCAAAATACTTGTATTTACTCCTCAAATCTAATCAAGTTGAAGCCAAATCTTGTTCTATAAGATATAAATTAATCTAGTTCAGCAAGATCAAACCAATCCAATTTTAATTTGAGGTTGAGATCTCAAAATTTTCAAATTTTCACAAAATGGCGAGAATGCCAACAACTACTTCCTAAATCAAAATTTAAAAACATGGATAAAAAGGGTTAGATTAGCAAAAAAAATATGCAAAGCATCTAAACCAGTATCCATGAGCTTCTATAGAGTGCATAGATCATGCAAAGTAGAGCCCTTATCTGTAAGGAAACTCAGGTGCGAAAACAGCTTCCTACACTAATCTCTAAAGGAAAGTATTGTGCAAATTCTTTTAAATCCTTACAATTTCAGATTCGTTAACTACTTTAACAATGATATTGTAGCCATATACCATGCATACAGAAAATAGAGAATGACACAATGATTTACCCTGGGGAAACCTTTTGGTAAAAACCCCAGCACTCCAAAACCTGCACAATGTATTAATCAAAACTATTACAGTTTACAATACACTTGCAATGCAAGTTCTTTCAGTAGATTTTTCCAACTCTTGAAGACAAATCACGGCAGCATAAAATGTTCCAACAATACACTAACTTCTCCTATCTTTGGATCCCTAAAAAATTCTTATATCATGCACTTCCCTTTTTAGGGCAACTTCCAAAGATAGTCGTATTAGGGTTTTACCATTCTTTGAGAAAATAGGAACCTGAACAAAATTTTTGGGGTGATGCCCCAAACCCCACAATTGGGGAAGAGTGTATAGTACTCAACTTTATCATTTTCCACATGTCTTCACCTGTCATTGATTCTTCCAGACATAGCTCTTACATGTCATAGGAATTTGCATAACTGTTTCAGCCATGATCTCCTTACACAATTCAAGATGCCAATACATCAAGTGGAGTGACCCATCAACATGCCAACTAGACATGTACACTCACACTTAATTACATTATTTGCAAGAAATACATTTTACAAAACAAATAATAAGAATAGGAATTATCCAAGGTTGAGACACCTTATTCCTAACATTCTCCCACTTGTCGAACACCTTGTAAGAGCAACATAATAGGAACTAACCGCTATAGGCCAAAAGGCCCATAGAATTTGAACACCATCTAAACTTCTTAGTGCCCACTGGTTTCATTAATGCATCTGCAACATTCTTCACAGTATCTACCTTCTCCAAATTTACCTTTCCATCTTCCACCATATCTCTCACAAATTGAAACTGCACATCAATGTGCTTTGTTTTGGCATGAAAAGTTGGATTCTTCGCAAGGCAAATAGCGCTCTAACTATCACACCAAATAGTAATCTATTTTGCATCAACACCAACATCAAAACATAATCTCCTAAGCCAAATGGCTTCCTTACAAGCATGAGTAGCAGCCATGTACTCAGCTTTTGTAGTGGACAAAGCAACCATAGGTTGTCGCTTACTCATCCAACTGATGGCACCATCAAACATAGTGAACACATAAGCACTAGTGGATCTCCTGCTATCAATATCACCTACCCAATCTGAATCCATAAACCCATGAATATAAACTAAATGTGGAGATCCAGAAGAGTTACCATGATAACATATGGAGTAACCTGTTGTACCCCTCAAATATCTGAATACTTGCTTAACTGCATCCCAATGTACCCGTCCAGGGTTAGCCATAAACTAACTCAGGACTCCCACTGCTTGGGCAATGTCTGGTCTAGTACAGACCATAGCATACATAAGACTGCCAACTACACTAGCATAAGGTACTCTACTCATGTCCTCCACCTCACTAGGAGATTTTGGAGAATCATCTACATATAACTTTGTTCCCATAGAAACAGGAACACATAGTGGTCTACAATCTGCCATGTTGAACCTATCCAACATAGACTTCACATACTTACTCTGACTCAACCAAAGTTTTATGTTAGACCTGTCTCTACTGATTTCCATACCCAAGATGTACCTTGCTGCCCCAAGATCTTTCATCTCAAACTGTGCTGACAACTGAGATTTAAAATCAGAAATCATACCCTTACCCTTCCCAAATAGCAACATATCATCAACATATAATGCAACAATAAGAAGGCGATCATTTTCAACTCTGAAATAAACACAATGATCTGATTTCAATCTTACAAATCTAATTGACAACACAAAGGCATCAAACTTAAGGTACCACATCCTAGGAGATTGCTTCAAACCATATAGAGATTTCTTTAATCTGCAAACTAAGGATTCTTTACCTTTAATAATGTAGTGCTCAGGCTATGACATATAAATCTCTTCCTCCAAATCACCATGAAGGAAAGTTGTCTTCACATCCATCTGTTCTATCTCTAAATCATATGATGCAGCAAGAGATAACAAAAATCTAATGGATGTCAACTTTGCAACAGGAGAGAATATTTCACCATAATCTATTCCCTCTACCTGTGAATACCCCTTTGCAACCAATCTAGCTTTGTACCTTTCAACACTGCCATCTACACAAAATTTCTTCTTGAACACCCATTTACAGCCAATAGATTTTTTCCCTTTAGGCAAAGGTACAAGGTCCCAAGTTTTTTTTTTCTCCAATGAAGCCATCTCATCATCCATAGCCTCAATCCAGGAACCTACATCTTCCATGCCCAAAGCCTCTTTCACAGATCTAGGCTCATTAGTGTTAGTAATCAAAGCAAAAGCACAACTAGAATCTAACATAGAATAACCAAACCTTTCTGGTTGCTTTCTTTCTCTCATGGATCTCCTCAAGGGTTGAGGTTGAGGTTGTTCTTCCTCTTCTTCCGAAATATCAGAGCTGCTAGAGCTCTCCTCATCATTAGGCCTAACATGATCTCTCTATTTAGTCTTCTCAAGGGTAGGAGGCAACTGAACAACATCTTTTTCCTTTTCTTTTTCATCTGGTTGTAGCACAATAGGAGAAGATGTTAGCTCTCTAAAAATAACATTTCTACTATACAACACCTTACTTGTCATAGGATCCCAAAGATTGTATCCTTTCACACCAACACTGTATCCGATGAAAATACATTTGACAGCTTTGTTTTCCAACTTAGATCTTTTCTCCTTTGGAACATGTGCATAAGCTTCACAACCAAAAACATGAAGATGTCTAATTGAAGGCTTCTTACCAGACCACACCTCCATGGGTGTCTTACCAACAAGAGCTGATGTAGGAGATCTGTTAACCAGATAGCAAGCAGTGGCCACAACTTCGGCCCAAAACCTTTGTTCTAAGCCAGCTCCACTAAGCATACTCCTAGCCTTCTCCATCAGTGTCCTGTTCATTCTCTCTGCAACTCCATTTTGCTATGGGGTATAAGGAGTTGTCTTATGCCTCTCGATACCTTGTTCTTTACAGAACTGTTCAAACTCTACTGAGCAAAACTCACCACCATTGTCAGTTATCACACACTTAATCTTCTTACTAGTCTGATTCTCTACAAGAGCTTTAAATTCTTTGAACTGACTAAAGACTTGTGTCTTACTTTTAAGGAAATAAATCCAAGTCCTTCTACTATAATCATCTATGAAAGATACAAAAAATATAGACTTGGAGATTGAAGGAACTTTTATAGGACCAAATACATCAGAATGAATAAGATCCAAAACATCAGAAGATTTGTGAGAATTAGAGTAAAACTAAACATGATTTTGTTTACCATAGACACAGTGTTCGCAGAAGTCAAACTTGAGATTGCAATCATTTAACCCCTCAACGAGGTTTTTATTTTTCAGGGTTCTGAGACCCTTTTCACCAATGTGGCCAAATCTCATATGCCACAACATTGTCTTTTCTGTAGGAAGCTTACCTTCCAAAGTGTTTGCACTACCATCGGAACCAATAACCATAGACTTCTTCACTGCTCGTTCAGATGGTGAGGATGAAGAACTATTACATAGAGGAATACATGCATCTAGCTAAAATAAGGTACCTCTCCTAGTACCCCGCACAAGCACTATCAATCCTCTCATCATCTTGCATCCTTCTTTCAAAAAAATAAGTTGCACACGTACATCATTCAGCATACTTACAGATAATAGGTTTCATGCCAAACCTAGAATGTGCATAACTCTATTGATTCCCTTTACTCATCCATCAGGAAATCTGATAGTGACCCTTCCGCGTCCAACTATCTTTAGGTGAGAATCATCACCCAAGTACACCTTTCCACCATCAAACTCTTCATATTTTGAGAACCAATTTTGATGAGAGGTCATGTGAAAAGAAGCACCCAAGTCTACCAACCACACATCATCAGATGCATGGGCTGCCAAAGCTACAATAAAAGCATCTTCGTCTTCTTGATATTTTTTAGAAGTTGAATCTGAGTCATTCTTCTTCTTCTTTGGTTCTTTGCAGTCCTTCTGGAAGTGCCCAGATTTATCACAGTTCCAACATTTCACCTTGGACTTTCCAGGAGTCTTAGAACTCCCACGGGATTTGGATCTACCCTTCTTTGACTTGTTGTCATTCTGCTTTCCTCTGTCGTTGGATCTACCGCGAATAGCAAGGGCTTCCTTAGATGAATCCGAAGTCTTTCTTCGCATCTCCTCAGATAGCAGCAAAGACACCACATCATCCATACAGAATGTGACTATAGTACTTTTGAGAGCCATCACAAGATGGTCCCATGAATTTGGCAAGGAACAAAGCAGGGTCATACAACGATCCTCCTCCTCGATCTTGGCACCGGATGATGCCAACTGTGCAATCAATAAATTGAATGCGTTGAGATGATCAGTTACAAATCCACCTTCCTCCATTCTTAAAGAATACAACTTCTTTCTCAAGAACAACTTATTCACTAGAGATTTGGCCTGATACACAGACCCAAGCCGTTTCCACAAAGAATTTGTAGTAGTCTCATCAAGAACATTTAGAAGAACAACATCTGCTAGACAGAGTCTAATGAGACCCTTAGCCTTTTGATCCTTGATCTCCCAATCCACTTGAGATATCACTGTGGGTTTCACATCAAGTGAAGTAGCCTCCCATAGATCGCAGTCTTCAAGCATGTCTTCCATCTTGAGTTTCCACAACTCGAAATTAGTGCCATTAAATTTCTCCACCTCCATTCTACTGTATCAGGAACTTGCCATCTCAATCTGCAAATAAGATTTAGAATGCTCTACACAAAACTCCCACTCAACTTGAGATTAGCTCAAAAAACCCTACCCAACAACTAGGATCAAGAGTTGATCAGGCTCTGATACCACTTGTAAGGAAACTCAGGTGCGGAAACAGCTTCCTACACTAATCTCTAAAGGAAAGTATTGTGCAAATCCTTTTAAATCCTTACAATTTCAGATTTGTTAACTACTTGAACAATGATATTGCAGCCATATACCATGCATATAGAAAATAGAGAATGACACAATGATTTACCCTAGGGAAACCTTTCGGTAAAAACCCCAGCACTCCAAAACTTGCACAATGTATTAATCAAAACTATTACAGTTTGCAATACACTTCCAATGCAAGTTCTTTCAGAAGATTTTTCCAACTCTTGAAGACAAATCGTGGCAACATAAAACATTCCAACAATACACTAACTTCTCCTATCTTTGCAACCCTAAAAAATGCTTATATCATGCACTTCCCTTTTTAGGGCAACTTCCAAAGATAGTCATATTAGGGTTTTACCATTCTCTGAGAAAATAGGAACCTGAACAAAAATTTTGGGGTGATGGCCCGAACCCCACGATTGGGGAAGAGTGTACAATACTCAAATTTATCAGTTGCCACATGTCTTGACCTGTCATTGATTCTTCCAAACATAGCTCTTACATGTCATAGGAATCCGTCATAACCGTTTCAGCCATGATCTCCTTACACACAATTCAAGATGTCAACACATCAAGTGGAGTGACACATCAACATGCCAACTAGACATGTACACTCACACTTAATTACATTATTTTCAACAAATACATTTTACAAAACAAACAATAAGAATAGGAATTATCCAAGGTTGAGACACCTTATTCCTAACATTATCACTTATTCTAGATTTGTCTTGACTGAATCTAACCCATCCCTGATGTATAGAAACCAAATCCTCTACATTGCTATCAAGAGCTTGTGAAAATATATCTTCATCTGCCTTAATATTTGACAAGGCATCCAATTATTCTTCCAAGGAAGTGAATGATTTATAATATTTATTGACTTTCTTTGCATTCATCACTTCAACATAAAATGAAGGCATCCCATACTTAGTTATATCATATAAATTTGATAATTATTCCTTAATGAACTTTGTATACAACCAATGTCTTAAAAATATTTGAGATAGAAACTTAAAATTCCGCTCATGTCTCTTATTAATTCTTGCAGGGGGGATGGATGGAACATTCTTGAATAAAACTTGAAACCCCTAATTAATCTACTCATATAAGAAAGAGAGCAAGAAAAGAACCTTTTCCATTGCAAGTGGGTGAACTGGAAGTTCAAGAACTCTAAATGATTAGCCCATACCTAGTCAGATTGTCTTACAAGTAGGCTTATTCTAGTCTCAACAAGAGATTGAATGCCAACATCTATAGCTTCCATTTCTATATTTTGAACATCTTTGTTGGACTTTTCTAATCTTTCCTTTAGCCTGTGATTCTCAAATTTTAGTGTTGCAATTTCATTTTTTAGCTTCATTACCTATTTAGAAGAAGCTCCCTAAATAGCCACTCCTGATTTGGCTCGTAATTGTTCCTCCAACATTTTATTTCTAGCTTTCAAAGTTGACATTTTCTCTACTTCACTAATTGTAACTTTGAGTGTCATTTGAGCTACATCCATCATGAAGTCAGATGCTTGTGGACCTATAAAATCAGAAGATTTCTGGAGAAGCAATTGCCCATACAATTGTTCATGTTGAGAACCCATAAACAAATTTGGGTTGTAGGGTACAAAGACCAAATAGAAAGAACATCCAATTTTTCATCAAAAGTGGACCCTTGAAAAGTTATCTTTGTTCTTGTTCTGGGGTCGAATTAGAAAGATCAACAATTTTCCTTCTCATAAGGTTGTCAAATGCAATGATAGATGATATATCCCACCCCTCTAAAAGTAGAACCTCACTATCCACAATCATTCATCTTCCTTTCTTTGGGGTTATAATTGCTAATTATTCCTCAACTTTCTGAAGGACTTCATCTTTTACCTTCATTTTTTCTTCTTCAGTTAAATATTCAAACTTAATGCCCATTTTCTTCACCAAACTCTCAACCTCTTGCTAAAGTACAAATTGCTTAAATTTTTTTTCTTGACGAAATCATCATCACTTAACAATTCCTTAATGGTCCTCCCCCTAACTTGAAGAATGCAAGGGTCCTCTTTGCTAATGGTTTCTCACTGGCTTCTCAATTTGTACTATTTTTTAAATTTCAAACTCGTGAGGAGGCAAGGGTGCCTAAATTGAGGTATTGAATCCCTCATAGAAAGTATAAAGAATGGGTTAACCAGAGGATAATGTTTGTAGAGGTACTATTGGTAAGTGATTTTCTAAAGTATCTGAGGGTTGTGATCTTGATGATGAAGGACCCTATGTAGGTTCCTTAGAAGATGATGCAATAAAATCCCTTGGTGGAAACAACAAATCTTTAGGGGGTGGTTGTGGAAAATCAAAAGTGAGAGGAGGAGAAACAAGTGGATAGTCAAATCCATGTGGGGATGATCACGTCAGACTTCGAGGTGGAGAAGTTTCCCTGATGGGAGATCCTCTAGAAGAAGGTGAGGATTGAGACTCCACCTAAATAGGTACTTGCTAGGCTATTGAGCCTTTGTATTTATTCTATAATGAAGGGGCATTTTGTCAATATCTTTATAATGAGTAGCAAGCATTTTCATCTTAATCTCTATATTAGGTGCCATTTTATAGGCAAGAGAATAGTTACCTTCCATTTCTCTTTTTTGTTTTGCATGTTGGATCTTGTACCTGTTGGAGTTCAAAAATTTAGGATGTGATTTTGAGTCCAATTTCAAAATTTTCTCTAAGTATGAATTTGTGCCTTTGAAAATCATTGTGGAAAGCCTAGTTTAAGCGCACGGATAAAAGGGTACTATTGTTTTTTATGAGGAATCACTTGGGTGGAGTGTTTATCACCTATCATCTAATATTTTTAATGGGTCTAATGTTTCAGATTTTAGTTCTGGCATGTTTAGGGAATAGGCCTTTGAAGGTGTTTCCAAAAATTTGCATTTGGTGTCTGTCCATAATTTCACTAAGTGTCCCACTTCGGAGGTTTGCATCTTTTGCCCAGTGAATATTCTTAGCATAAGGGTTATTGCACTGTGTTGTAGGCATGTGAGAGAGTACCCATGTCCATTTCTAGCCCCCCATGAGCCCGTTTGACCTCTTTGCCAGAGCCATTCCATTTGCCAATTGTTAAATTTCTCCAAGTGTGTGTAATCCAGATTTCTAAATGGCCTAATTTGGGGTCTTGTAGTTTGCACCCAGTTCGAGGTCAAGTATAATTGAGAGTTGTTCTATATTCTATACCTAGAAGTGACCTACCCTGAAGATTTATGGACCATGACCAATTCGTTTGGTCACTTTCCTACGCTATTTCTGAATCAGATTTCTATATTCTTTACTATTTCAAATTCAGGAAGTATCTATTGTGCTGACTTTGGATTTTAATTACAATTAACCTTTTGATCTTCTGAGCAAGCTAATGATGGATTCATCTACCTTGTATGGGAGTGAATCAACATCCAAGTTTCTATATTATGAGGTCTTTTTCTAACAAGTTTTCAAAGCCAGTTTTGAAGTGGTTTTAATGCAAATCAACAGTGTGATCAGAATCATTGTTGTTGAAGGGCCATGTTTGGTCATCAATAACATTTAGCTCAAATATTTTCATGCAATCTCCTTTGGCGAGTATACTTACATGATGGAAGTCAACTTGTATTCCTAATGGCATGTTCCTGTGAGGGCTTTTGGTCAGTTTTTTAGGACAATCCTGGAGGTCAATTAGTGTTACTGGTCAGTTTTGCAAAGGCACTGTGAATTGAATGGTGTGCTTGAATTCTTGATGAACTATGGTTCTGAATTCATCTTGAGGCTACATTATGTGATTGCATCCTAGATGAAATGGATGTAAAATAATGGTGTGAAAGGCGATGTTTTTAAAGCCAAGCTCCCATGATTGTCGTTTCTTTTGAACACAAATTTGTGTCAGTACCATTTTTAATCTTTTGAGGCTTTTAATGGTGTTGTGTGTGCACTTGTCCTGAAAGTGTGTGCATGCCCCAGTTTTCAAAGAGACCCAACTAAATTTCTTAAAGCACACTAAGACTTATATGAGGCCGTTAGATTTTGAGTTTGACAATACACCTTCAAATGTGGCTCGATTTGTGCCAGACTTAAATAGAGTTTGCAGAGAAGTGCATATGATGCCAACTTTGGTGAGGCTGCAATCAAACCAAAGATGGTGATGCATCTGTGTATGTGAAATATGCGCATGTTTTGGCACACCACTATGTTATGGAGTATGTGCATGTGAATGGAGGCTATGCATTTGAAATGCTAGTGCGTGACACTCCAAATACTAGCTACACCAATGAAATGTAAGTGACCATGTTGAAGGGTGCGTGGGGTAACAGAGATGCATTTTGGATAGTGGTGTGCAAGCTAAGGCAAGAACACAAGGAAAAACCAAAGGAGTGCGTGAGTGTGTGATGTTTAGGAATGGTGCGTAAGTGTTTGAATGAACCAACACACTCAACAAATAAGCTAAGGGGAACATGCCACCATGGTTGCCAGTATGGTGCATTTCTAGAATGTATTAAAGTGGTGCATGCTAGGGCCTGCAAAATCTATCCCATGGAAGACAATGGGCATGCTAAAATTAAAGAGGTTTCTAGTCATGTTTAGATTGGTGCGTGAGTTTGAAATTAATGCAATGGAACTGGCTGTAGGGTGCATGCCAGTTTGGTTGTAGGGTGCACACATTAGAATGAAAATATGGTGTGCATTAGATGTGGGTGCACATACCCTCATCCTCTATCTTGTGTGCTTCATGTGGAGTGCACTAGTTTGTAGCATGGTGAGTGAGTAAGAAGGTGCATACACTATTTTGAAAGGGGTCACACATGGTAAGAGTGGAGGATGGAGCATGTGCCTAAGGAGGAGTAAGAGGGTGCGCACTAGTTTTTGAGGTGTGCATTCAATGAAGGATGCAAGTATGCTTTAGAGGGTGTGCCAGTTTGAAGTGCATACATAATTAGGAAGAGTGAATGGATAGAGGAATGACATCACACCATACCATTGCAAATGCTAGGGTGCGTGAGATTTGTTACAGGTTGCATGGAAAAATGGAGGTAGCATAAAACATAAAGTATAAAAAGGAAACCAAACAAAGAAAATAGAATTGTTTGGAGTGCTGGTGTGTGCCAAGCATTGTTTGGTGCATACCATAACCAAGGAGATTGCCAAGTAAAAAAGAGATGAAGCGCGCATACAAGTAGGTCGTGAGAAGGAAAGAAAATGTGAAGGGTGTGTGGGTTTATCCCACATGCACCCCATTTGAGTTTGAATAGGTTTTTAAATGAAATATCACTCAAATCAATGGTAAGTTAAGAGAAAGAGGCATACGTGGTAGCCTCTTGGCTTGTGGGCTTGAATTTGTGTGCTAGATTTGCATGCCAATATGGCATGTAAAGACAAATTTTAAATGAAATATTTAAAAATGCTCACGAATTTAGTCCTACATTGGCTAGATCAGGAACTTCTCATGTGTTTAAAAGGTAAAATGCTTACAATGTGATTTGAAGGAGTTGGAGGCTATGCATGCGCATGCTCTAGAGCTACATTGGGATGTGTTCTAGTGGACTGATGACCCCTAAATTTTGCAGAGTGTTGGTGGTGAGTTGGAACAATGCAATGAACACATGGCAGCCAGTCGCGTAGTCGCTAGATGAACCGGCGATTAAAGATAACATCATGCAACCCAGTGGGCGGTTAGTCACTAGATCCTGGCGGTTAATGCCTATACATCAAGCGATTCAGAGATAGTGCAGTCATGTGTTCTCATGATCCCTGACGGTTAGTGACTAGCATCAAGAGATTAAGAGAATTGCTTTGTCACCCATTCTCTAGATTTCTGGCAGTTAGTGGATGACATTCAAAGAACTAGAGAATGAGTGTATTCGCCCAATCTCCAAGTGTTGACCATGGTTAAAAGGCTTATCTGAAGATTCAGAGATAAAGGGATTCACCCATTCTCTAGATAAACTCAAGGTTAAGAAATTCATTCAGAGAACTAGAGAATAAGCATTTGCGTGATCTCTGAATCAGGTGGTCAACCTTGGGTTAAGTTTGAACAATCCAATCAGCTCATGACACTTGGTAAAATTTGGTGGCTTCTAGGCAGAATGTGTAGGAGAAAGGCTCAAATATGCAGATTTAAAAAGTTGTTGAAACTGCATAGTCCAAACTATAAGAGAAATTCAAAAATTTAAAAGAATGTAACTGCTCACAAATTTTCAACCTGGAGATTCAATTTTTGCCAGAACATAGACATATTATATGTCATCAGAAACAGCAGGAGATGAGGAGTCCACTAGCGATGATTAAATTCAGATTTGACTTGGTGGAAAAGAGCAGTAAAGGGTTTTGTATTTCGGATGCAAATTTGGAGGGAGAAATGGTTGCAAAGGTAAAGGCAGTTGCAGGAGACCAAGTAGAAGAAGATCAAAATTTCAAGGGAAGATGAAGATTGGCAACTGTCATTTCATGTAACTGGCTTTGTTTTTTCCTTTATCTTTTCATCCTCTCCATTATTTTCAGGGTGGTGAAAATCTGAATAGAGAGAGCCTCTGGCATCTATGTCTTGGTCTGAAGAATTATTGTCTTAGAATGTACTAATACAGAGAAATATCAATGAAAATAGACTGAAATTCCTTTATGTATCTATTGTCTTCACGTATGAGTTTTTTTAGTTTTTCATATGTTAAATCTGTAAGGCATTTTTATCATATTGTTTACAAGGTAAATAGTGGGGGTTAAGCTTGAGCTTCTTTCAAGGGAAGAATAAGTCTTAAGGGAGATCTCTGAGAATTCATAGCTTATGCAAGAATTTGTTGAGAGTGTATGTAGATGAGAGGATGATTTGTAATGCATCTCACCTGGGTTTTGGGTCTATTAGATTTGAGGAATTTTTGTAGAGGTATGATTTCTTTGACTCTTTGCCCTAGGACTTCGCACTGGTCCATGCTTGATCTATGTTTCTCACCATCAACACAATCAATAACAGTTCATTTTAAAGTTTATGTTGAAAAGGTTATATGTTTATGTCTGTGTCAAGTATGTAGATAACCATTGTGATTCTTTAAAGAATAGAATCTAAGAGGTACACTCACCTGAGCTTGAAGCTCAAAGTCAAAGAAGGATTAAAATCCTTAGCAACCTTATTGTTTAAAGTTTTCAGATGCATATTTTGGGTTTGTACGGTCATGTATCAGAGTTTTCTGATTTGTATCCATCATCTACAACTTTAGGTACAACAAAATTGGCGACTCTACTGTGGAATGAAGTAAGGTTACCATTAAGAGTACTCCAGAGTCTTGCTATATTCAGTTTGGGGAAGAGTCTCAGAAGTGTAAAAATCTGAAAATTGTTTTCAGATCTTAAAATGTATTGCCTGGAATTTGTTGTTGATTAAAAATTAAAAATATATGTGACTCTGCTGTGAGAAATGCCCAGAATCTAGTGATGTTTTAGTAAAATATCAGTGAGTGAATTTGTGTCCTCTATAAGGAGATGGTGACTCTGTGTTAGAACAAACTTGAGATGTGAAGCTTTGTTTCAGATTTTAGTTGAATATGAAGTGAACAATAGCATTCAGCAAAGACATTCCAGGTATTCTCCATTCAATATTTTTTATATTTGCATGGTCCTTATCAAATGATTTTGTCATTGAAGAAAGGACAGATGAGGAAAATTACATACTTCTAGATTAAATTTTGAGTTAAATCATATATGTGTGAAGTATGTCAGCATAATTAAGTGATAAGAGAAGGTTAATTACAAGTGTATAGATTTATTGTTACTAGTTTTGAAAAATATCAAGTGTATATGCACAAAGGTTACAACCAGTAATGGATGTGCATAAGAGTTCTTTTATCAAAGGATATGTGACATTTTTTTATGATGGCATATCTGGTTTCCCTAATTAGATCCATGATGGAATCAGAAGATATTTGCTAAAATTTGATAGGAACCAATCCCAGTCAGCAAAAAAGCATGTACAAGCTTTTGCTAATTTGATGTATGATTTTGATATCTGCCATGAAGATCTGTGGATGAGGTTGTTTGTGCAAACTCTGAGAGTAAAAAAAAAAGAGATTGGTTCTTGTTTTTGCCTGCAACTTTGATTTCTTCATGGGTTGAGCTAAGTTCATCCTTCATTTAGCAGTTTGATGGGTGGGTAGATGTAAAATTAATGTTAGACAGATTGATGGAGATTCAGATTGAAGAAGGTGAGTTAAGTCTAGGATTTAATAGCAAATTTTCTAAGACATTGATGGATATCCCTAAAAAATTGTAGGCCCCATGATCAGATATGTTTGATTATTTATTTGGGCGCATTTGGTCAAAAGATGGGTTTCCTGCTAAGGGACAAACAATAAAAAAGTCTATATTAGGCTTTTGAAATTGTAATGGATATTGAGTGCAATCTAAAATATGGAGTTATAAGAAGGTGTGCTTCTGTTGGTTTGTATTTTCAGAATAGAATGAATGATTAGGAAAAAAGTGAGCAACATCAGTACTTTCATTCTCCCGCTAATTGCATTAATCAAAATATTATATGTGAAAGTAGAAATAATGTTGTAGGAATGATTCCTTTGCGGGAAAGTTGTACTCCAGTGGAAAGTAATATTGACACACAAGAAATTGACAATGTTGGTGTGTATTCATATAGGCCAGACAAGGTTGCTATTGAAGATATAATTGATGAAGAGCTGGAATCTTTTTCAACTAATGGAGATATTCATTCTTCTCAGTCTTCTATGTGTTCCAATGGTAATGAAGCTGAATATAAAGTCTTGAAGACTGAAGACAAATGGTGGAGTTCATTGTCTGACACTTGTGAAGATAATATGATTGGTTGTGATACTGATTTTTCATGTGATGATAGCAGAAGTCGTGAATCATGCTTTGATTCAGATTCTGAATTTTCTTTTTCTATTGAAGATTTATATGAGAATGGATGTGATGATATGCCTTGTGAGATTACTAATGTACTATTTGATGAAGACATTGATTTGAACCAACTGACTCTTTGTTTAAATGATTATGAGAAATAATTCCATGTAGTTTCTAATCCATTTCTCAAAGAATGTGCCTAGGAAATGGAATTTGCTGAGGGTAGCTCATTTTCTGAATTTGATATTTTAAATATGGTTGAGCTTAAATTTACATCTCCAATGCAGTCAATTGGAGGAAAGGTAATGCAAAATGAATGTTGTTTATTGGATGAGAATGCATTACATAATGACGGTTTAATTCTTCTACCACAAAGCATTGAGGATAATGAAGATGATTTGATTTATGGTGTGGATTGTGTGAATCATCCTTGTGTGGATAAAAGTGTGATTTATCAAGAGAATTTGGATTTGATAAATCTGAATGGTTTGATGCATGAGGATGTTTCAATTTCCTTGGATGAGCTGAATGAATGTGAATATAGTTGTTTTTCTTTTGATATGCAAGTGTGCATTGAGGATGAGCTGGATGTTTGCAGCCAAGAAGAGAACATATCAATTGTTTTTCCCCTTTCATATGTTTCATTTTATGATGATTATGATGTTACATGTTTTCCAAAAAGTGAGTTTGTGGGGGGACATAAAAAGGAAGGCATAGGTGATTTTGAACTTGAAGTTATTTTGCAACCTATGCTCAATGGTATTTTCTATCATCATGTATATAATGGTGGTTTTAGATTGTCGGATGAGTTTGAAAATAGAAACTAAGTTTTTGATAGAGGTAAATGTTAAGGTTTCTTAGGCATTTTGAAACTGCTTGTGTATCTTATGTATATCTTGTACAGTTGTGTTAGTGTTTTCAATAAGGAGCCAATTTTTAGAAAAGTTCAGAGTAAGACTGAGGAAAGACAAGTTGATCTTCTTTGGTTGGTTTGTTGTACCCAAGATTATGATTTCTCTACATGCCCACATGGGGCACGCATCCCTAGTTAGAGCCACTGTTGGAGCTCAAAAATTTAGGATGTGATTTTGAGTCCAATTTCAAAATTTTCTCTAAGTATGAATTTGTGCCTTTGAAAATCATTATGGAAAGCCTAGTTTGAGTGCATGGATAAAAGGGTCCTATTGTTTTTTATGAGGAATCACTTGGGTAGGGTGTTTATCACCTATCATCTAATATTTGTAATGGGTCTAATGTTTCAGATTTTAGTTCTGGCATGTTTATAGAATAGGCCTTTGAAGGTGTTTCCGAAAATCTGCATTTGGTGTCTGTCCATAATTTCACTAAGTGTCCCACTTCGCAGGTTTGCATCTTTTGCCCAGTGAATAGTCTTTGCATAAGGCTTGTTGTACTGTGTTGTAGGCATGTGAGAGAGTATCCATGTCCATTTCTAGCCCCCCATGAGCCCGTTTGACCTCTTTTCAAGAGTCATTCCATTTGCCAATTGTTAAATTTCTCCAAGTGTGTGTAGTCCAGATTTCTAAATGGCCTACTTTGGGGTCTTGTAGTTTCCACCCGGTTCAAGGTCAAGTATAATTGAGATTTTTTCTATATTATAGACCTAGAAGTGACCTACCTTGAAGATTTATGGACCATGACCAATCCATTTGGTCACTTTCCTAAGCCATTTCTGAATCAGATTTATGCATTCTTCACTATTTCAAATTTAGGAAGTATCTATTATGATGACTTTGGCTTTTAATTACATTTAACCTTTTGATCTTCTGAGAAAGCTAATGATGGATTCATCTACCTTGTATGGGAGTGAATGAAAATCCAAGTTTCTGGATTATGAGGTATTTTCTAACAAGTTTTCAAAGCCAGTTTTGAAGTGGTTTTAATGCAGATTGATAGTGCGACCAGAATCATTGTTGTGAAGGGCCATGTTTGGTCATCAATAACTTTTAGCTCAAATATTTTCATGCAATCTCATTTGGTGAATGTACTTACATGATGGAAGTGAACTTGTATTCCTAATGGCGTGTTCCTATGATGGCGTTTGGTCAGGTTTTTAGGCCAATCCTGGAGGCCAGTTAGTGTTATTGGTCAGTTTTGCAAAGGCACTGTGAATTGAATGGTGTGCTTGAATTCTTGATGAACTATGGTTTTGAATTCATCTTGAGGCTACATTATGTGATTGCATCCTAGATGAAATAGAGGTAAAATAATGGTGTGAAAGGTGATGTTTTTAAAGCCAAGCTCCCATGATTGTCATTTCTTTTGAATGCAAATTTGTGTCAGTACCATTTTTTATCTTTTGAGGCTTTTAATGGTGTTGTGTGTGCACTTGTCTTGAAAGTGTGTGCATGTCTCAGTTTTCAAAGATACCCAACTGAATTGCTTAAAGCACACTAAGACTTGTATGATGTCGTCATATTTTGAGTTTGACAATACACCTTCAGATGTGGCTCAATTTGTGCCAGACTTAAATGGAGTTTGTAGAGAAGTGCATATGATGCCAACTTTCATGAGGCTGCAATCAAACCAAAGATTGTGATGTGCCTGTGTATGTGAAATATGTGCATTTTTTGGCATGCCACTATGTTATGGAGTATGCACATGTGAATAGAGGCTATGCATTTGAAATGTTGGTGCGTGACACTCCAAATATTGGCTACACCAATGAAATGTAAGTGAGCATGCTGAAGGGTGCGTGGGGTAATAGAGATGCATTTTGGATAGTGGTGTGCAAGCTAAGGCAAGAACACAAGGAAAAACCAAAGGAGTGTGTGAGTGTGTGTTGTTTGGGAATGGTGTGTAAGTGTTTGAATGAACCAGCACTCTCAACAAATAAGCTAAGGGGCACGTGTCAGCATGGTTGCTAGGCTGGTGCATTGCTAGAATGCATTGGAGTGGTACGTGTCAGTGCCTACAAAATCTATCCCATGGAAGACAATGAACATGCTAAAATTAAAGAGGATGGCAGTCATGTTGAGACTAGTGTGTGAGTTTGAAATTAATGCAATGGAGCTGGCTGTTGGGTGTGTGTTAGTTCGGTTGTAGGGTGTGCACATTGGAATGAAAATATGGTGTGCATTAGATGTGGGTGTGCACACCCTCATCCTCTGTCATGTGTGCTTCATGTGGAGTGCACTAGTTTACAGCATGGTGAGTGAGTAAGAAGGTGTGTACACTATTTTGAAAGGGGATGCACATGGTAAGAGTGGAGGATGGAGCATGTGCTTGAGGAGGAGTAAGAGGGTGCACACTGGTTTTTGAGGTGCGCATTCAATGAAGGATGCAAGTATGATTTAGAGGGTGTGCCAGTTTGGAGTGCATACCTATTTAGGAAGAGTGAATGCCTAGAGGAAGGACATGACACCATACCATTGCATATGCTAGGGTGCGTGAGATTTGTTGCAGGTTACGTGGAAAAATGGAGGCAACATAAAACGTAAAGTATAAAAAGGAAACCAAACAAAGAAAATAGAATTGTTTGGAGTGCTGGTGCATGCCAAGCATTGTTTGGTGTGTGCCATAACTAAGGATACTTCCAAGTAATAGTGATGAAGCGCGCGTATAGGAAGGCCATGAGAAGGAAAGAAAATGTGAAGGGGTGTGCATGTGGGTTTATCCCACATGCACCCCATTTGAGTTCGAATAGGTTTTTAAATGAAATACCACTCAGATCAATGGTAAGTTAAGAGAAAGATGGATATGTGGTAGCCTCTTGTCTTGTGGGCCCAGATTTGTGTGTCAGATTTGCGTGCCAATTGGGCATTTAAAGACAAATTTTTAATGAAATATTTAAAAATGCTCAAAAATTTAGTCCCACATTGGCTAGATCGGGAACTTCTCATGTGTTTAAAAGGTAAAACGCTTACAATGTGATTTGAAGGAGCTGGAGGCTATGCATGCGCGCACTCTAGAGATGCATTAGGATGTGTGCCAGTGGACCGATGACCCCAAAATTTTGCAGAGTGTTGGCAGTGAGTTGGAATAGTGCAACGGACATGTGGCAGCCAGTCCCGTAGTCGCTAGATGAACTGGCGGTTAAAGCTAACATCAGGCAACCCAACAAGCGGTTAGTCACCAGATGCAAGATCTTGGCAGTTAAGGCCTATACATCAAGCGATTCAGAGATAGTGCAGTCACATGTTCTCGTGATCCCTGGTGGTTAGTGACTAGCATCAAGAGATTAAGAGAATTGCTTGGTCGCTCATTCTCTAGATTTCTGGCAGTTAGTGGATGACATTCAGAGAACTGGAGAATGAGTGTATTTGCCCAATCTCCAAGTGTTGACCATGGTTAAAAGGCTTATCCAAAGATTTAGAGAAAAAGGGATTCACCCATTCTCTAGATAAACTTGAGGTTAAGGAATTCATTCAAAGAATTGGAGAATAAGCATTCGCGAGATATCCGAATCAGGTGATCAACCTTGGGTTATGTTTGAACAATCCAGTCAGCTCATGACACTTGGCAAAATTTGGTGGTTTCTGGGAAAAATGTGTAGGAGAAAGGCTCAAATATGCAAATTTAAAAAGTTGTTGAAACTGCATAGTCCAGACTATAAGAGAAATTCAAAAATTTAAAAGAATGAAATTGCTCACAAATTTTCTACCTAGAGATTCAATTTATACCAGAACATAGACATATTATATGTCGTCGAAAATGACAGGAGATGAGGAGTCCAATGGCGATGATTAAATTCAGATTTGACTTGGTGGGAAAGAGCAGTAAAGGATTTTGTATTTCAGATGCAAATTTGGAGGGAGAAATGGTTGCAAAGGTAAAGGTAGTTGTAGGAGACCAAGTAGAACAAGATCAAAATTTGGAGGGAAGATGAAGATTTTTGTGAAGATTGGCAGTTGTCAGTTCATGTAACTAGCTTTATTTTTTCCTTTATCTTTTCTTCCTCTCCATTATTTTCAGGGTGGTGAAAATCCAAATAGATAGAGCCTCTGGCATTTGTGTCTTGGTCTGAATAATTCTTGTCTTAGAATGTACTGATACAAAGAAATATCAATGAAAATATACTGAAATTCCTTTATGTATATGTTGTCTTCGTGTATGAGTTTTTTGAGTTTTTCATATGTTAAATCTGTAAAGCATTTTTATCATATCGTTTACAAGGTAGATAGTGGGGGTTAAACTTGAGCTTATTTCAAGGGAAGAATAAGTCTTAAGGGAGATCTCTGAGAATTCATATCTTATGCACAAATCTGATGACAATGTATGTAGATGATAGGGTGATTTGTAAGGCATCTCACCTGGGTTTTTGGTGTATTAGATTTGAGGAATTTATGTAGATGTATGCTTTCTTTGACTCTTTTCCCTAGGACTTAGCACTAGTCCATGCTTGATCTATGTTTCTCACCATCAACACAATCAATAATAGTTCATTTTAAAGTTTATGTTGAAAAGATTATATGTTTATGTCTGTGTCAAGTATGTAGATAACCATTGTGATTCTTTAAAGAATAGAATCTAAGAGGTACACCCGCCTGAGCTTGAAGCTCAAAGTCGGAGAAGGATTAAAATCCTTAGCAACCTTTGTGTTTAAAGTTGTCAGATGCATATTTTGGGTTCGTAGGGTAATGTATCAGATTTTTCTAATTTGTATCCATCATCTGCAACTTTAGGTACTAACAGTACCATCTCTCTGTCATCTTCAAAATATATTCATAGTCAGTTGCATGTTTTATCTAGTCTTCTATTGCATCTTCTTGATGTAGGGGAGCACTAGAATAAATATTCTCTATGAACCTCTCTGGATCATAGAATCTATGTTTAGACATGTAGAGACTAATTGATGCATGATTTCAAGAAAATCTATTATGTCAAGTACACTTAATAGAAGTGCCTTGGGTGGTACTGTACAGTGGTATTGTACTCCCAAAAACTATTATGACTGTATGGTCCTTGTAATAGAACCATGATCCCCATTTATGGTCAACATTTACATCAGGATGCAAATCCTTAGGCCTTAAAAACTTCTTATATCTTTCAAAAAGTCCCCATGGGACCTTTTCCATCAAGTAAGTAGTTAATCTCCTTACAAAATGATGTTTAAACAAAACATATGAATAAATCTTGTCATGTCTTTCCCATATGTAAGTCTATTCTTGAAATGGCATAGTATCACCATCAACTATAGCTTCGACCTTGAGCTCTTGGTCCCATACTTTAAGGCCATTCCACAATAGAATATGCATCAAGATGGAATATAATTTGAGATTTGAAGTCTTCTTCTCATTCATGGTGATCAAAGCTTTATGCATTGAGTCAACCAAACCTACAACATAATCAAAGTTCCTATGTGTGTCTTCCCCTTGCACAGGTAAATAGATCAACATCATCCAGTTGGGGATATTTCTCTTTACATCCTCTCCATACCACTACCACAAGGAATAATAAGTATCTTTGATATATGGGGAACATAGATCAATATGATATGGGCCCGTACATCCTTTGGACTCAAGGCCTTCTCTATTTTTTATATATTTTTTGGCCTATGTAGACGGATCCTACCTCTTAATAACTCCTTCTACTTGTCAAAGTTAAAATGCATATTTTTCTTATCAAATGCCTACCATTCTATGTCAGTCTCTAGCATAAAGGTCTCCTCAATACTTTCGTTGGTAATTTTTACCAGCTCTTTACCATTCTATGATAAAATTTGTCTTGTACATGGATTGTATCTACTGCCTAATTGAACCATTTAGTTTACATTTACAAAAACATTTGGTACAATTAATTTGGCTATATTTCTTACTAGTACGCCTTGTCTCCTCTTATTATAATCCCTTCTCCATAAGTCAAAACCAGTAATGTCGACCCCAAGAATAGGGTCTTGACATCCAACATGAAAATCAATTAGGTAATCATCAGACAGACTACCTCCTCAAGCTCTTTTCTTCTCAACTGTGGACCCTGGTAACTAATTCAAAAGCTCATAAGCAAATTTTCCCTTCTCTAAACCAGAAGATGGTGTTGCCATACTTGAAGCTTACAAATAGGGTGTAAACAAAAGCTAGAGTTTTATATTCTAAGCTCAATTATGCTTCTTAGCTCTAAATTATAATTGATTGCAAAATATTATTCTTTAAAGTAATCATACAAGCAATTTCAAACAATTATGACACTTGAAACAAGAGCAAAATAACAAACCCTAAGCACAATTCAAAAACCCTAATTGCAGAGAGAATTAAGCACGAGACAACAAAGTGCAAGATTTATGTGTATAGAAGTGCTTACAAACATGAACTAACCTTAGTTATATTGATAGCTTGATCGCAATGACACAAATGGAGTCATACATGTAGGCACGTATGCAAGTTGTTGGTCCAAACTATTCGTTAGCATTTGAATTTGAACTTTCAGCTTTTAACAACTATTTAGTTGTTTGAGTTTTGAGCCAATTAGAAATCACCGCGTAACTAATCTACTTACAACTTTAAGAATGATGGTCACCAATACAGTACGCTCTTGCACTCCTAGTATTTTGATCAACTTTTTTTTAATTGCGCAAGCATGATGCAATGTTATATGTTGATCCTGTCAAAGATAGTAAACTAGCAATTGCAACTTGGTATGCAATAGGTATGCTGAAGATATGTTAAGTAGATATATAATTTGAACTATATGTTTTTAATTTGTTATGGCGTTTGTTTGTTGATTTGTATGTCTTTCTTTTTTGGGGGGTTGTACAAATATATCTTTAATTGTTTGTTAGTATTCCTTTTAATTTAGTTTGATTGTTTATTCTTTTTTATTCATTAGAAAGTTTTATTAAGTTTTTATTTTTTTTGTAACTTTGTTTAAATTTATATTTATATTATTTGAGTAGATATTTCAATTTAATTTATTATTTTGTATTGTATCATGTTTAATATTTTTATCTATATTATTTATAATGATGATTTGATATTTTTATTTTTTTTTGTGTTTTGAAAGGTATTGTATACTTGTTTTTTTTGTATTTTTTTTGTATAAGGTATTGATATGATATACGATCTATCCTACAAGAATAATGAAATCAAAATGATATTGTAATCCTCACTATATGTTGAAATCATCCCAGTTGAAATTTGTTTTGACATAATTCATCTTCCCTACACACATATATTGAAATACTTACCATATCAAATATTATATTAAAATATATTAAGCCATCATTTTATTGTCCGAATTAAGAACTATTTACAATAATAAAAATGAACATACTCCTTACAAAACTATTCCAATCAATTGAAATATAAAATTTATCCTAAAGTAGAAATTGTAATCATTAACCCTAACCATGATTCTAACTATAATAGTAATCGAGAAAATAATTAATTGAAATTGAAAACTAAATATATTTTTATATAAATATCTAGTAAACTAATATGATGTCAGGAAATAAATATATAAGATATTAATATCTTATTTATTATTAAAAATATATATATAATTAAGCATCAATATATTATATTTATTATTATTTTAATAATGTGAACTTTTGTAGACAAGAATAAGTAGAAAATTCAAAGTAAGAAAATTAAATATATATTCTACAACAAAAAAATTCAATTTCATAAAAAAAATCTATTGACGAAATACATATTAATATACTAAAATATTCAACACGTTCATCTATGTAATGAGGATTGTATTTCGTTTGTGTATTGATTTTAGAATACATTATATATGTAATACATGAATAAATTCTATTCTTCAGTGGAAACCAATTAAAATTTACCATTTATTGTACATTTTATATTTAATATAATGAAAATGCAATATTTTTAAGTTTATATTTAAGTTTTCCGCTTGGAAATGATTTTTGTTTTTATTTTTAATTAGGATTTTCATTAATCTTTTTCTTTTTTATATTAATTGTATATCAATCTTTTTCTTTTTTATTATTAATTACAATTTATAATTTATATTATTAAAATAATTATAATGAAAAATCAAATAGCCTAGTGCTACATTTATAATTATATAAACTAATAATATTATTATCAAATAGTTCTATAATTAATAAAAATACATTTAATAATTAAAGTACGTTTATTAATATTAGAATTATATTTAGATATAAATTAAAATTAATTATAAAACTAAAGGCTAGTAGACTATTATTTTAAAGATTTTAATTATTATCATTCATATATAAAGATTCTTATAATTACATTATAATCTTGAATTTAATAAATTTTCTTGATTTCATTTTTATTAAATAACTATTAGTATTTATAATAAATATAATAATATAAGATTTAAACTAGTTAAATTACAAATATAATAAAAATTTAAAAATTAAATGGCATTGTTGAATAATTACAAATAATTATATATAACAAATTAACTATGATTATTTAGATTTAAAACATAAAAATAAATAAAAATAATTATATAAATATAACTAGTATTAAATACTAGTATTGCTATTATCAATCTACATCATGTTTATTATTATATAACTAAATATTCAATATATAACAAATAAATTATCATTATTATATTTTACATTTTCAAATATATATTAATTTTTATTTTACTTATATATATGTAGCTCAATACATTTAGTAATGTATTTTTTAAAATATGGTACTTTTATTTAAAAAAATAATTGTTGCTTATTCTAATAATTACTATTATTACTTAATTTTCAAATTAAAAAAATACTTATTATTTTAAATTACTTCAATTACAAGTTATAGGTTATAATTAATTAAAAACTAAAGGCAAGTACTTGGCCACTACGTGACACTTGTTTACAATAGAATAGTTTATGTGTTTCTTTCATATATTATTTACACTTCACTAATCTGATGTATTAGAGGAGAATTATTAATGGACAAAGAATACGTATGTAGAATTTGTTTTGCAGTCTTCTCATCAAAGCAGGCTCTTGGAGGGCATGTGAGAGGACACATAACAAGCAAGTGGATTTTCTATTTTATTGTTTTCATATATCTAGTGTAATGCAATTCTTTGTTGAAGATAGAATAGAAGGACCATGCTTAATGTAGTGAGATTATTTTCATTTGTTTTTGAGTTCTCTATCTTACGACATATGTTTTAACCCATTTAATAAAAGAATTCCACAAATCAAATATAATCTAATTCTGATTGATTGCGTAATGCAATTATATACCCTAAATCAGACCTTCAAAATGAGGCAGTGGATGGTAATCTATGGCTGCAGTGTTATCTTCTTGTTTGTCAGATGTCGTGCGATCATTTCCAACAATTAAAAATAAATAAATAAATCTAATGGTTGAAACAAATGCAATCGTCTTGCATCGTATTTAAATGATGCTGATCGTAGATATTTTTTAATCAACTGGCAAATGACTGCGCACTTCATCTGCTGCAGTAGAAGAATTCATCTCTTCCACATGTTTCTTTGCGCCAAATATCGAGACAACACCCTAGGGTTTCTAATATTATATTTCAACTTGCGCTCCGGGCAGTGTGCAGTCACTATACGGTTTAATTCCATTCCATGCCAACGATCTTTATTACTAATCCGACAGCGAGCAGCACTTCAGTCGTCTTGCACGCCGCTCGTCCATCACGAAATCAATAAATGAATGCGGAAAATGAAAAATGGTGACAAGGAAATCGCACAGCTCACAAGATTTCAATCATCTTGCATGCCTATTAGCAAATGCGGACGGTAGATTTTTCTTTTCAGGTCGATGGTTCTCGTATAAGGAATGCCTTCGGCATAAAAATGACATGCTTTATAACTTGGAAGCCATCAGGGAACCACTATCAAATGGGCAAATAGTTTTGGATCGTAGATCATGATTAAAGTAGACAATTAACCCATTGACTGAAGACCATCTCGCTTGCATCCTTAAATTTATGCACATGTTCCTTTTAATTTCGTAAGCATGACAACACGTCAACCATTGATTTTTCTAAAGATAAACAACAACTAACACCCTCTTGTATGAAGAATAGTTGAGCCCACAAATCTAGAACCTTGACAGTTGGCAGAAAATGATTCACTAATGAGGTCCAATGGACGAAGTGGGGCCAAACCTTTTCCATTGCACCCTTAGCTAATGATTCACTTAATGTCTCTTACCAATAAGAAGTTCTCGGGCCCACATGTCTAAAGTATCAACACATGGCAAAAAAATCAATAGATTTACCAAGTTTTTGTTGATTGACTTAGGTTTGAAGGATGTTTAGATTTGGTTCATTAGGGAAAAGAAAAGAACACATTTGTATGGAAGACAATTTTTTTTTAAGGAAATGCCAAAAATGCAACTACTATTTGAAGAATAATTAAAAGTAGATTTCAAATAAACTCACTGTATGGTACATTGCTAAACAAATGTATGTCAATGGAAAGGTTTTGAACACATTCGTCTAGGTAAGCCAAATATTCAACAATAATTCATAGCTGACAACTTTCCCTATGCACAACAAAAGCTTCTTTAAGCTTCAAACCACGGGGGATTTGAATGAAACCTTGGCTAGAAGAAGAGGTGAGAAAGCCAATCTTTGTGTTCTAGTCTCCAATAAGAACACATGGTTCTCCTTCCATCTCCTATACAATGGTTGGAGTGTTGCAGAATGAAATTATTGAAATGGAAATGAAGATGAAGATGAAGAAGCCCCACAAGCTGGTTTTCCCAGTCCCTGCATAGTGCATTTGATTCCTCTCTTAAATCTCTCTCTTTCTCTTGTCTCTCAAGGCCTTGCACTCACTTTTCTCACCATGCCTAAAAATGAGTCCTTTTTGTGCACTTCTCTTATTCACCACTTCTTCCCGGGGCTTCCACATTCAATCTCTCCTTCTTCCACTTGCTCCTACGCAAGGACTATCTCCTAATGCCAACATAGCCCAAATATCCGTACAAATCTTGCCACTCTTGATGTATTATTTCCAAGGACTTTTCAATCACTTGGAGAATTAGCTCCTCTAGAATAAATGCAATGAAAACTCGATTGAATTTGGATCTGCATCATCAACAATTTCTTCTTTGGATGGACTCGGGACATGACGACCACGTTGGGCATACCCAAAATCCTATTCCATTCATCGTGGGCATTTTTTATGTCTATAATTGCTTCTATATGTAAATACATGTTGCACATGGGAGGGATTCTGATGTGGGTCAAGTGCCCATCCTTAGTCTTCCCCATCCTCTCACTCTTCAAAACTTACAACTTTATCACCTTGCATGAGCATCCCGTCTATGAGTCCATCAAATATATCATGAATTTGAACCTCAAAAGATATGGCACCCTCATCAAAACCTTCTACTCTATGAGCCTCACTATGTTGACCATCTCCAAACAATATTAGGCCACCCTATTTTGTCAACGGGTCCTCCTATTGCTTTCTACCACAAACATGAAATGAATCCTTAAAGGGGGAGAAATGAAGATCTCTACTTGCAATGGCCTCAACGAGAGATCTGTTGCATATGTCTGCTTTGATAGCCTCAAAACTTTGTCTGAGAAGTAGAATTAAGATATTGCAACAACATTGGAAGTGAGGAGTCCTTCATTTGGGTCATCAAAGACAATGCAACTGACAAGATGGGTTTCCCATAGATTTTTGAAGAAAGAGTGAAAGAGAAGGACCTAGCTATTAGAGAGTGAAGGCCTAGTTATCAGAGTGGGAATTGAAATGATGTAAGAAGGGGTTGGATAAATTTAGCTTCTTTTTAAAACAAGGAAGCATTGAGCTTAGGACATACACGTTGTGTTGGCTAGGGAAATCATTTGATTGTTAAGATCTCTTATAATTTGCGACACGTCCACAAATTTATTACTCTTAACACCTATTGTGACCATCATTACTACCTCTTAACCATTGTTTGAAAAAAATGAGATTTCTTGGATGCACTAAACATTCAACAAAAGAAATCTACGAAGCAACACACAAAATAAGAGAACAAGGTATTTGTAAACCTAGAAATTTTTTTGGCATTATTACAAGGCAAACTGAATGTAGGAACAAAAAGTAAAAAGTCAAAAAATTTAAAAAAAGTGGTAAAAATTCGAATGGTCCAAATGGGTTTAATTGTCTTGCAACCTCTTTCCAATAGTTTGCAACATTGATCCTAAAATTGGGTCCTTCTTATAGGTTGTTTGGCCTCGTGGACGTTATTAAAAACTTTCATTTGTTCATTCATCCACTTCAATGTAATTATATAGTTATATTACTATATCTTAATATTACTATTATCTTTATATTTTTATATACTAAAGAAAAAGGTGCTATTAAGATTAAATTATTATTATTATTATTGTATAATTATATCACTATATTTTTTATGATTTTTTTTTTAAAAATTATATCATATTAAGCTCCTAGACAGTGGGTGGATGCAGAAAAAGGTCTGACAACTAGTTTGGAGGTTGGGATAGGACACTAAGGCCAAAGATGGTGACATAGGGGCTAGGAGGTAAAATGAATTATTTGATTCGATGAAAAATAGAGGATCACACTTAGAAATAAGGGCTTACCTTGATTTTAAACAAGATTTAAGGGATAGAGGACCCATATTCAAATTTAGGTATTCATTAACTGCAATTATGAAGTCCTATCATTCAACATATAATGAGAACAGACTAATGCAAGTGCTAAACAATCATGAAATTATACACCACTTAGGTGCTTAGAATTTATTATGGCACATTTAGCTTCCACTTTAGCAGTATATGACACTACGTCCATAAACAAGCTAAAGTACAAGAAATCAATAAATGAAAAAGGATATCTGAAAGCCCCTAGCATGCACTTCCTACAATATAATGTTAGGAACTGCATTTTGAAAAACCATGTGTTAGTTTAAAATAATAATCCACCTATGGATTACTAAGAGAATGATGAAATTTGTGGGTAGCTATATGCCTCCCCATTTTAGCTTTCTATTTACGAAGACAAAACAGGGAATCGTATATAACACAACAAATTATAAATACAAAGTTGATGAAAAGTATTATCAATAGGGTTTAAGATGAAATCAAAATATCCTATAGAGCATTTGGAAGGCTAGAGAATTGAATCAAGATCTTAGTGTGAAAAATGGTGTGAAAATCAAAGCTCTATAGCTCAAGATATCACCAATTAAGTGATTAAGCATATTAATTAACATAGATAAAAGTTAAAAAGTAACTAAAAAAGAAAATAGAAAACTTACCACTTAAATAGTAGTTACCTTTCCTATTTAGATTGTCATTTTCATTCTTTGTCTTTTTGTGCATGTGAAGAGGAGAGAAAATTCCAAGGAGAGTAGCAAATGCATCTACACAGATTGAGGTCCTTAGACATGTAGTGGAGGATGAGACACCATTAGATGAGGTATGTCATTGTACCACTAATGTTCACTTTTGATACTACATTTTGAATTTTGTACCATTTCGTATTGTAGATCATTGTGCACACTAATACTTCCAAGTCAACTTGTACCCTGGGAGGCGACCTATACCTTTCAATGTGACCTATACCCTTGGAGGAAACATGTACCTTTCCAAGCAAGAGTTTCAAGATAATCATTAGAATTTGATATGGAAAAAAAGTTGTTACTAATTTGTTTGGGGAGAGATGAAATTATCTTAGGTCCATGAATGGGTTCACTTTTTTTAGTTTCCATTGGTGGAATCTTATATTCTCCTATAAAAAAAGATGTAAAATCCAAAGATCCCCAATCATCATCCATAAGGAAAAGAGTAGGAGAATAATTTTTTTGAGGAGATGAAAGCGTCTCTTGTTGAACTGGAGTAGAAATAGGTTTAGCATCAGATTCAATACAAAAACAATTTTTCATTTTATCACCAATAGTGAGAGTGTACATAATATTATTAAAAATGAAATTCACTTTGTGATAAAGTGTTGAAGGAACAACATGCATGGCATGTAGCCATGGTCTACCCAAGAGGAGATTGTAGTTAAGAGCATTGGGCATGACATGAAAAGAAGGACAAAACAACCAAACCCACATTAACATATAAAGTGATAATACCTAAAGTTTATTTTGCAACATTGTAAAATCCATGAATAGGGATAGAACCAGGATTGATTATAGAAATATTTATGTTGATCTTGTCTAACAAGTCAATACTACAAACATTAAGTCATAAACCATTATCAATTAATGTCCTACAAATAAGATTAGCATTAATAAGGACAACAACCATGAGAAAATCATGTTGTTCTTGGATCTCCTTAGAAGACAACTCATCTTGTGTAAAAAAAATATGAGCCTTAGTGTTTGTTGCATGCATACACTCCAATAAATAAGTTATAATGGTTTTATCAAGAGGTGTAATAGATAGGTTCATTAATGCTTGTTTTAATACCTCATGATAAGTAGGGGAAGTTTGAAGAAGTTCCCATAGAGAAATATTAGTAGGATTAGCACATAATTGTTCTACCACATCATACTCATTTCCAATATTTAGAGGAAGACAAGGTACTGAAGTAAGCACATGTTGAGAAGATGGAAGAGGATTAAACAAAACCATATTAGTAAGTAGATGATTGTTCCTCATATGATAAGTATAGGGAATTGCTTGATAATTATTAATAAACTCCAAAAGGTTTTTTGATTTCCCTTTCACAGTTATGATTGGTTTGTTAGGAGTTTGAAAAAAGATTTGTTGGGCCTTGTTCAGGGTCAACTCTGCATCTGTGACATGACTAATCAACACACATCCCACTAATGATGGATGCAACTGATTGAGAAAATAAGATGGTATGTAAGTCAAATCATTACATCCTCAAGGCCAAAATCAGAGGACTAGTGCACTGCACTCACTGAAGGATTTGTATGTTGTGTCTCTCCCTCTTCAGCAATACAGTGGTCGGCAGATAGATACTCAAGAGCACTACCACTATGGCCACGGTTTGGGTGATGAGAAGGATGTGGCTGACTGTATCTGATAATACCCACATGAGCTCTAACATCTGATATGGGGATATCATTGTCTATTGCTAAAAATGCATACACATCCAGAAGATCCTTAGCCAAACTAGTCAATGTAACCTATGACACCTCTCTTATAAGTCCCTCTAGGCTGGAAAGTGAAGGGATGTTCATTGCACTATAGATGTCATTTGAGGTCCTTCTAGAGGATGCTCCACCTAAGGATCTAGATTGTCGATGAGACATCAAATACCGCCCAACCTGATCACTAGATATGGATCTAGCAGTTGTTTCAATGTCCACAACTCTATTAATCACTCCTTGCAGTTGGGTGCTATGAACAACATCATCTGTTGTAGGACCCAATGAAGGAGAAATACCAAGTGCTCTCAGATTAACAATAATCCTGTGTACTGGTAACTGGTGATCAGGTTGACGATAAGCATCTCTATCACCCATTCTACCATGCCCATGTCCTAGATATGGTGGAAAATTAGTGTAATTCACCACCCTCCCTAAACAAACCTCAACAAAAAGATGATGTGAAAAATAAAGTGGAATCTAGTCATTATTTCGAATGACCATGAGCAATAAAAAAGTGTGGGTATATCAATGATAACATAGCAAGATCCTGACATCTAGTAACTTGATATCCCTTCACATACTTTTGATCCACATAAAATGATAAACATTCATGTTTTAGGCCATCTTTGGGCACTACACCTTGTACCTCAGAAAGAGAAATGCCCAAAGAAACCTCTCATCTCTTCCGATCAAGTATGGCCTCTATAGTAGTTACTAAATAGGGAGTAGCACCATGAATTTCATCCCTAATACTAATGAGGATATCAAGTATGGACTGACATGTACTCTTATAAACACTGGAGCTAGTACCACTGTCTATGAACTCTCTTAATTTACCAATTTCCTGATTAGTCTGTGCAAAACATTATTGAGGGGGATTTGGTGCATCTACTATGATGTCTAATAATATCTCTAGATATGTGTGTACCTGAAAGATTTTATTTGCTGTCAAATGAAGTCTATATACTTTTCCTAATTTTATTGAAAAATAATTAAAGTGTAACTACATTATTTCACTAAAATCAATTACTACATTTAAATATAAATCTACACACGTTAAAACGGGTTAAATAAATTGAAAATTTTGTGTATGTATACATGTATATACACATATATGTCATATATATATATACATATATAATGATTTGTACATATATATCACACACACATATGTATATGTATATGTATATGTATATGTATATGTGTGTGTGTGTGTGTGTGTGTGTGTGTGTGTGTGTGTGTGTGTGTGTGTGTGTGTGTGTGTGTGTGTGTGTATGACATATGTATTGTTGGAAACTACAATTGAAACAATTGTTGTATTGGCATTGATGTCAAACCTTAACTGGTAAGACAATTTCTATCAGGGATAACTTTAAGGAACCCCCCCCCTCTCGAAAAGTATAAAATTGTGGTGAATCACATGTGATTTGGGTGAAAAAAAATTAATAGTGTTGGCGAATTATGCGTCAATCTATGGATATTTGGTGGCGAATTTTTTAATAGTTTACACAATTTTTATAAAAAAATGGCGATTAAAATTTTTTTTTAAATAAATTTATTAATATTGATGGTGAATTATGTTTTGAAATATGGGTATTGTTTGGCGAATATTTTAATAACCGATACCATTTTTATTAAAAAATGGAGAAATTATTTTCCAAATAGTTGAATTATTTTCTTAAATTGGGGTTTTCTTCAATTGGGGTTTTCTTAATTAGTTAGTTAACACCGGGCTGAGGAATAGGTGTCAACTAGTCGCATGATCGCATGTCAGAAAACTCTGACATGCGATCATGCGACAGCCACCCACAGGATGCCACATAACCACCAGCAGGACCACTGCCCTCCCCTCCAATGGACCCAGCACAAGAAGTAACCGGTCGCTTGGTCGCATGTCAAAAATTTCTAACATGCGATCATGCGACAACTGAACATTTTACCAGCTTGGCCAATCACAACCTAACACCTTGACAATGAATCATCACGTGGTCCCATTGCAAACAAACCAACAACATCTAATCAGACAGTGGGCGCATGATCGCATGGGGAGAGAATATTCTATGCGATCACACGCTGACCATCGATCAAAATCTCTAGCCCAAGCCCCACTGACCACACTCCATCTCTTTATGTCCTTTGGCCAATAGGGGAGCGCCATTTATGCATACATGTCACCATGGCCCACAGTTTGAAACCCTACACCATAAAGAAGAATCAACAGCTGGCGTGATTTCGCATATCTTTGGCAACTCCCTTGTGCTTTAGCGACCACCGTTGATGCTCTGACATGACAAGACCGTCTAACTCATCCGAAAACCAGGCCCCACCATTGAGATTTAGCAATAAAGGCAAACTCCCATTCGCTGGAGACTTTCTCCATTCCTTGACCTAGCGACGACTAACATGATGAAGAATTGGGCCCCTCACAATCGCAGCAGCGCACATACTCAACGATGAATCATCACGTGGTCCCATTGCATACAAACCAATGGCATCTAATCGAACGGTGGGTGCATGATCGCATGGGGAGAGAATATTCCATGCGATCACACGCCGCCCGTCGATCAAAATCTCTAGCCCAAGCCCCGCTGACAACACTCCACCTCTTTATTTCCTTCGGCCAATAGGAGAGCGCCATTTGTGCATACATGTCACCATGGACCCACAGTTTGAAACCCTACATCGTAAAGAAGAATCAACGGTCAGCGTGATTTCACATATCTCTGGCAACTCCCTTGCGCTTTAGTGGCCACTGTTGATGCTCTGACATGTCAAGACCTTCTGACTCATCCGGACACCAGGACCCACCATTGTGTTTTTATCAATAAAGGCAAGCCCCCATTCGCTGATTTAGTGGTTAGATTCAATGAGCTCTGTTGAAACTCCGCTGACGTCGAATAGAATTTTCAAATTTGTTCCTCTAGCTACCAAGTCAGCCAGCTCATCCGCTTCATTAATATTCATTAGTGTATGTTAAATTATTAATATTTTAAAATATGACAATCATTAGATTACGACAGATGAACGGCTGAAGTTGTATTTCAGAAGTTCTATGGGTTTCAAAAAGCTTTTCTGAAAACTCACTCCAGAAACGTGACACATTGAAAGTTGACGTGTAATGTTTTAGAAAGATTACGAACGTTTACATTACACGTGTATGATGTAGAAAGATTACTTTACCATTTAATGAAAGGTTTTTAACATTTACTTTTTTAAAACCTATCGACTTGTACTCGTAGCAGCAAAGTTAAAAAGAACTGTTGAATGGGAACCGTCACCAGAGATTTGGAAATCGAGACTGTAATTTGTGAGAGCCTTAGCCGGTTGAACTTATATCTATCCTAATTTCAAAATTCAAAGTTTAATTTTGGGTAAGTACTAAGTTTAACTTGATTTTGAAATTTTAATTCTTGCATGTTCTATTGGGGTTTTCTTAAATTGGGGTTTTCTTCAATTGGGGTTTTCTTAATTAGTTAGTTAATATCTGTGATATTATTACTATTAGTAAATATCTATGAATCTTTTTTTTTAAATTTTTCCGAAGAACAATGGGGAAAGTGAAAACTCAAGGCCTAGGGCAAGCAGAAGGGAAAACTGTAATGGACTTCAGAAAACTAGTACAAATCCCTAGTTTCACTGATGAGTATCACGATGTTTATGATCCTGTTATCGAAGGTGAAAAGAGAATTATAGCAATTAAACATACATTGTGCAGTAAGGCAACTAGGCCAAGGAGGTCTGAATTTAGAAAATTTAATGCAGTGGTAGGTGCAAAAACCAATAAAGTTGCTTCCTGGGATGTTGGTCTGGGTAACATGTTGTTACCCGAAGTTTTCCCTTGCCCAAAAATTGTCAAGATTTGTGTAGAAAATTATGATGAAGAAAAAAAATCAATTGTGAATAAACAAACTCAGGAAGAAATTTTAACAATAACCCAGGAAGAATTTGTCAGTTTGCTAGACCTAGGGTTTGACCCACAAAACTGTAATGCCAAAATCAACTTGGGAGTGCTGGCAGAGCAATATGAGGTAGTCCCGCAAGATGGAAAAAAATCATTTGTAAAGGGTCTAATAGTTGCAGAGGCAAAGGCTTCATTGGGTGAGAACCATAAGCCTCCTTATGATTTTAAGGTTTTTGTGCCATGGGTTCAGGATACTATATCCTCGCTATCATTTTGCCTAGGACTGGAAAACAATAGGGAAGTGAGTGCCAGCATTCTTCAATTCATTTGGGATATCCATTATCTGAATGAACCAGTAAGATATAATTTTGTTGGACACGTGGTTGAATCGATGCAAGAGAAATTAGCATTGATTAAAAGAGGCAATTCTAAGACATTTAGGTTCACAACCTACTTGTGCTATCTTCTGCTAGCCAAGAATGCTGCAATATTAATGAGCAATGGCAACAAGCTTGAAATTCAGAGGGGGACAGGTACTCCAAATCCAGTATATAACTGGACACCTCAGATAAGATTGTATGATAACAGAAGGAATTATAGTAATTTTGTAGACTTCTTTTTGGCCCCATTGTACAAAGAAATAACAAGCACTCCAATGCCCAGATTGTCTGCTTCATGTAGGGATTGCATCCAACTTGGAAGCACAACTCAATTGGCTAACTGGTACTTAATGGAAGATTACACTGTGCTAAGGTTTTACGGATCAGAACTGCAACCCCACAAACTTCCAATGCATGTGACAGACAAGGTGTTTGTAGTAGAATATGTAGTACAACTAGAGAGCACAGATAGACTCTTCTCTGGCCAATCGAAGAAGAGCATATTCCCTTCCTTACCTTTCTCAATTGGAGGGTTAACATTTGAGAGAAAGGCTTTCCAAGTGGCACAATTTTTTATAGATATTTTTCAATTTGATTTAGAGTGGTACTGGAAGTATGATCCACTCAACGTCATTCAAGAAAGGCTTGTTGCTAATAAGAACTCTGCAAACTTATTTCAACATGAAAGTAAACCATTGCTAGAGAAGTTCAAAAACAAGGATAGCTGGGATGACGTTAGAAAAGAGATGGAGAAAGTTTCCGTTGAGGAAAACATTTCAGTTGAACAGTTGTCATCACAAATTATGACAACAATAAATCAGGGCATTGTATAGCCTAGGATGTCCTTCAATTTCTATGACAAAGCTGCTCAGCCATCAAACATAAAAATAACAAAGAGAATAGCTGAAGCTTGTAAGGATAGAAAATGGACTAGAATGAAAATGGATGATTTTTGGAGTATGAGAAAGGCTCTTGGTGAACCAAAGACCAATGCAGATCTAGATGACATAGATGAGGATATAGAGTTTAGCAAATTGTGGAATATGGAGCATCCTAACTCCACATACGACACTGACAGCAGTGATCCAGATGATCGTGATATTGATGATGCATGTACTCCATAGACTGGGAGTCACTGTGCAATCTCTGAGGACCGAAAAAATGTATATATCAAAGGGGCAGTCATTCTTGAAAAAATGGGTTATAAAGGTGGTGGTTTGGGTCCCACAGGAGAAGGCGTCTGGAATACAATTCAGACAGAAAAAACTGCTCATGATCATGGTGCAAGACTTGACTCTGATAGTGGACCTAGTGGTAGTACTAGTGGCATTCATGGGACTAGAATTGGTAGGAGTGGGCACCTTATAGAACAAGTTACCTCTCTAAAGAGGCCACTAGAATCTACACAGAATCCCATACAAGAAGATAGTGTCAAGAAGCAAAAGTTTTCCATTTCCAGTTCCAGTTCCAGAACAATGACATTAGATCATAAAGAAGTGTTGCCAATTTTAGGTTCAGCAAAACCCTCTAGAAGTTCAAATCCTCAAAGAGCATTAGTTAGATCAACAGCCATTGCAAGCTCTGTCTCTTCTTCACCTTTCAAACATTCAAATCCTTCTACAACACCAGATTTTCATTACAAGGATTTCTATAATAATTTTGCAGAAACAAAAATAAAGAATAAGGAATCAAAGAAGGCATTGGAGTTTGGTGCCCTTACTGCAGCTGAACAGGAACAACCTACATCCAACAAGGTTTTTCCAACATATGACCCAAAGAGAGACATGATGGAGTTCATGGTTGTTATTCCACCAAACAAAGATGGAAACCCACCAGAGAGTCAGATAGATCACTCTGAATTTGAAGTTAGCACTCTCCAAATGGATTTTTCCAAAGTAAAAAATGTGGACAAAATCAATGTCTCAAAGTCTACAAACCAAGTGGTCTACAGTGCATTGCTAAAGGTGGAAAGAGAGAAAAGCAAGCTCAAAAAAAATATAGAAAAGTTACAGGCAGACATTGGCAATGAAAAAGCAAATAGGAAAGCTTCAGAGAACAGTTTGAAAGAATTGCAAAAAAAGATTAAAAAATTCAGCAGATACAGAGCAAGGACATGCTAAGGCGGTAGTGAAGGAACAGAAGCAGGAGCAGGTGAAACTGAAGGAACAGGAGCTGAAGGAACTGAGGGGAAAATTGGCACAGGAGCAGGTGAAGGAATAGGAACTGAGGGGAAAATTGGCAGAAATGATAAAAAAAACTTGACGAAGAAAGAGCCAGTTCAGAAAATTTATTTAAAAATCTGGAGAGTAATGTTGCCTCTCAGGCAGATAAAGCCAATCATTGGGAACAAAAAGTAGTAGAAGAGAAAAACAATTGTGAAAAAATGGCAGAAGAACTAAAGAAGGCCAATTGTACAATTAAGACTTTAACAGATACTAGTCATAATTTAGTGAAGATTACAAAAGAACACATTTGGGGCCAAATATTGGCGATGTCTAATAGCTTGTATGACTAGTTTGAAATGCTTCAAAGTATGAGAGTATGTTACTTGAAGCTCCAAAACAACATTCAATAGAACATGGATGTTGTCAACAAAGAAAAGATAGCAAAAGATATTATGCAACAACTCTACAGTAAGAGTGATAGTTATCTATCAAACAAGGGAATTAGCAACCACCTTGATGCATTAGTAAAGGTATCAAGTATCATACGCAAATGTGAGAAGCTACGGGAAGCACAGGAATTGGATGACAAAGCTAAGCAGAAGATCAAAAAGATGGAACAAAGGAAAGTGAAAATGGAAAGTCTTGGTTTGTCTAAGGGATTTGAAGCAAATCAGTTCATTGGACAAGAAAATTACAAAACAAGGTTGCAAGACAAAATAAATATTGATGTACTTTTTCTCCCTGCAAACATATCTTGTGATGCATTCTTGGATTTCATCAAACCAGTGAGAACTTTGAATGGACTTTTAGAATCAACAGTGCTGTCAAGTCACACTTCCAAATATGAATTGCTAACGAAGTTGCAGGAGTGTGACTATACTATGAACCAAATTGTTCTGCCATCAAAGGATGTTTGGAGTGGCCTACAAAGATTGCTCTAAATTGTGAACTACTTTAAATTGTAATATATTGCAAATGAATACAAAACAAATTGTGCTTTATGATTCTATCTAATTTTCATGTTTTCCAATTCAATGTATGTTGAGTTACTCTATTTTATTCATTTATTCTTAGTTGAGTTTAACTAAGAATACAAAATTACTTTGTTATATGCTATTGCAATACAAAATTTCATTCAAGAATTTCAAATTCAAATATGAATGATCATTGATGACATGATATAAACTACACTCTACAGTAATAATACTCTTTGTTCTCAAATTTTAATGATGAAACATAATACATTCTTGCTTTTCTAAAATGAACATTGAATGATAGGATATCATATAGTAGTTAATAAGTTCAAAAAATACCTATTGGTTGCCACTGCTAATTTAACAAAAAATTCCTAAATTTGCCAATTCATCTCTGTGTCGTCATCATCATCCAATTCTGGTATTGCAGTTGCTTCATTGTTCTCTTCATTTTCATTTGTGTCTTCTTCAAGTTCACTCTGACCTCCACTTCTATGACTCCCAATCCCATCGCCAATGGCACTGCCAGCTGTACTTGTCCCACTTGGAGTCGTTGTAGGAGATTGGTTAATGGTGTTGCCCACTCCTCTTCTTTTGCATCTTTTCTTCCAAATTTCCATTGCTTTTTGATAAGGAAAAGTATTGACATCACACCTAGATGTGTATACCCTCAAGCATGATTCCAAATTCTTGTCTAGTTTGTTTCTTAGCTTTGATTTTAGGAAGCCCAAAGCACTGAAAACTCTCTCATCCTCCACTGAACCCAATATCATGGTTTGACATAGATCAGCAAGCTTGAAGTACTCTGAAATTTCTTCACGCAACATTGTGCTATGTTTTAGTTCTGTCCAAAGCTTTGTTGCCGAGCCCTCTTCATGTGGGTTATGCATTAATTGATATTGATGCTTCATAGTCCTTGCAAAGGTGCCCGATTGCTGTCTAAGAAGACCCTCATCTAATATTCCTTTGATAGTCACTCCATTGAATTCTATAGATTTGCAAAATTCCTTTATCAAAGTCAACAGCCTTTTATGATAATCTTCCTTATAGTCGAAGGACCAATATTGAGGAAACACAATTGCCATGGCCTCAAGCAATTGATCATATGGGAATCATGATCTTATTTCAGAGGAAACTCTATAGGCTATGTCCCTTGCATTAGCTGTTATAGACTCAATGATCTTGTTAAACTCTTCCCTTGTAACTCTTGTAGCTCGCTTCTTTGGGGCACTGTAGTACATTGGTATCTGAAATCCCCTTACACAAACACATAAATCTCCATTTTCAATGATCTTTAAATAATTATCAGGATCATCCAAATCTATTAGTTTCTGCCAGTGATTAAATCTATCATCGGATAAATTTAGGTCAGTACGATAGAGACTATCGAGGGCTTGGCATGACATTTTACGCAAGTGAGCATATTCTGCAATATACATGGCTCTTTGTTGGGCTTTTTTCATAATTAACATCATTTCTTCTAGCATGGGAAGAAGAGATGCCAAAGTCAAAAATGTCTCTAAATTGCTCAACCTCCGAAGTAGGTCGCCACATATTTGATTTTCTGCATTGTCCCGATTTTCGTACATTAGTCCAATCAAAGATTGATATTCGAAAAATACTCGATGCGCTGGTCCATCCAAAGAGATCCATCTGGTATCAACATGTTTCAATAATGAAACTCATATATCTTAAATAGACAACTACAAATAAACCATTTTCATATCAGCCATCAGATTTTGCCTCATAATCGGCATCGTCCATTTTGGCGAATGGGCCGACCATTACATATGATAAGAACTAATATTTGGCGAACCCCGCGTAATTTCAAGTAATCGAGTGGGCGAATAGGGTGGGAACTTGGGACCCAATTGCGTGTGATGCATGGTGAATTGGGTCCTAGGACAAATAAAAATTTCACATAGGAAAATGGGAATTTGGCAAATGATGATCCTCGAAAGAGACACTCAATTTAATCTGTGGCGAATAAGAGTAAACAGTAAAGAGAAATATGGACGAAGAACCCGACTACCAAACTGAAATTACGTAATAATAGTGGTGAACATTCCGACCACTATATGATCATTTTATAAAATCTGGGCAAATGATCCGACCTGTATTTGATTGTTTTATTCGCCAATTTCTATCACCCGATTGTGACATATTCGCCAATTGGTGAATATTCGCCACTAAAAAAATCCCTGATTTCTATCTAGGAGAGTACCGTATCTATTGATTGATGAAGAGGATTAGGGCAAGGAGATAACAAGATAACCTAAGGAAAGGTTGAGTTATTTGATACTTCAATGGGTACTTGATTAGTTGGCACATTGATAAGATAATGTATTGTTTATCTAAGTAAGAAGAAAGACTGAAGAAGTAGGCTTAACTGAGCAAAAGTGTTGAAATATAGTTTAAGCTGAGTGATGTTAGTGTCAACCGAGTGCCAGTATATGCTGAGTAAATTTAGTGTTGACTGAACATCAGTTTATGTCGAGCGACAGGAAATTACCAAGCAAAGACAGTGTTAGCCAAGGAAGACAGTTTGTAGAGATGACTGAGATATACAGCGATGATCGAGGTGAAGAACACGGTATTGACCGAGTGTCAGTAATTTACATTTGGAGAAAGAATTGAGATTCCCAGCCGACATAGTTGAATTCTTGGGATATGTAAATCGTGTTGACTTTATTAATTTATTGTATGGAGTATTTAATGCATGGTAAATTGTTTTATTATGGATTCAAAGAGAATTTTGAAGATGTATCTAGAAGGAAGGATGAAGGACATAAATGATGGAAGGATTCGACGAATCTAACCTAAACCAAAGATCTATAGAGGAGATTAAGCATCAAAATATGGATCTACCTAATTGAAGAGGTGTAAAGGAAAACCTAATTGTGAGGTTACAACATGGGCTAAAGTTGTGGATGTTATTGACTGATAAGTCTAAGCAAAAGGCTGAAGGTAAAATTGTGAAGAAGCTGAAATGCCTGAACAAACCTCTCATCTCTTCCGATCAAGTATGACCTCTATAGTAGTTACTAAATAGGGAGTAGCACCATGAATTTCATCCCTAATACTAATGAGGATATCAAGTATGGACTGACATGTACTCTTATAAACACTGGAGCTAGTACCACTGTCTATGAACTCTCTCAATTTACCAATTTCCTGATTAGTCTGTGCAAAACATTCCTGAGGGGGATTTGGTGCATCTACTATGATGTCTAATAATATCTCTAGATATGTGTGTACCTGAAAGATTTTATTTGCTATCAAATAAAGTCTATATACTTTTCCTAATTTTATGGAAAAATAATTAAAGTGTAACTACATTATTTCACTAAAATCAATTACTACATTTAAATATAAATCTACACACGTTAAAACGGGTTAAATAAATTGAAAATTTTGTGTATGTATACATGTATATACACATATATGTCATATATATATACATATATAATGATTTGTACATATATATCACATACACATATGTATATGTATATGTATATGTGTGTGTGTGTGTGTGTGTGTATATATGACATATGTATTGTTGGAAACTACAATTGAAACAATTGTTGTATTGTCATTGATGTCAAACCTTAACTGGTAAGACAATTTCTATCTAGGAGAGTACCATATCTATTGATTGATGAAGAGGATTAGGGCAAGGAGATAACAAGATAACCTAAGGAAAGGTTGAGTTATTTGATACTTCAATGGGTACTTGATTAGTTGGCACATTGATAAGATAATGTATTGTTTATCTAAGTAAGAAGAAAGAATGAAGAAGTAGGCTTAACTGAGCAAAAGTGTCGAAATATAGTTTAAGCCGAGTGATGTTAGTGTCGACCGAGTGCCAGTATATGCTGAGTAAATTTAGTGTTGACTGAACATCAGTTTATGTCGAGCGACAGGAAATTACCGAGCAAAGACAGTGTTAGCCAAGGAAGACAGTTTGTAGAGATGACTGAGATATACAGCGATGATCGAGGTGAAGAACACGATATTGACCGAGTGTCAGTAATTTACATTTGGAGAAAGAATTGAGATTCCCAGCCAACATAGTTGAATTCTTGGGATATGTAAATCATGTTGACTTTATTAATTTATTGTATGGAGTATTTAATGCATGGTAAATTGTTTTATTATGGATTCAAAGAGAATTTTGAAGATGTATCTAGAAGGAAGGATGAAGGACATAAATGATGAAAGGATTCGATGAATCTAACCTAAACCAAAGATCTACAGAGGAGATTAAGCATCAAAATATGGATCTACCTAATTGAAGAGGTATAAAGGAAAACCTAATTGTGAGGTTACAACATGGGCTGAAGTTGTGGATGTTATTGACTGATAAGTCTAAGCAAAAGGCTGAAGGTAAAATTGTGAAGAAGCTGAACAAAGTTGTGATTGCTTGAAGCAAATTTTGAGAAAATCAGTGATGGAGATGGAAATGAAGCTCAGTCAGTAAATCAACATATATGTACGAAGTGTATCTGTATTTGAAAAGTGAGTTGTATATTTTTCAGATCAGAAACTATTGTTACTTTCTAACCATTGTATCAGTCTAAATCCTTTAATCAAGGTTGACCTAATAGTCATTGTATAAATCTTTTAATCAAGGTGGCATTCTAATGGAATGTACTTAAATCCTTTAACCATGTCACTTTTGATAGAGTGTTTAAATCCTTTAACAGGGTCACACCTAGCAGTGTATTTGTAAACCTTTAATAGGGTTGGCTTTTCATAGAGCTCACTTCAGAAGAGTGAAATATCAGTAGCATGTTACAAAGTGGGTTTTCCCAAGTTGGGTTTCCACTACAAATCCTAGTGTTATACTTGTGTGAATGTTTTGATATTCTGCAAGTTAATTACTTTTGGACAATGGACTGCATGTTATATGTTTCTGATATATACTTTAGATACTGAGTTGTGTTGGTGATAAGATTTGAGATTGTTGAAGTGCTAGAAAGCTCGATTGGTACATTTGGAACTAAGAACAACTGATTCACCCACCCTCTCTGTTATTCTAAATAATTCTAACAATTGGTATCAAAGTTGTTGGTGCTTACATAGAAAATTTTAAAGGTACTTTAAGCTAATGATCAAGATGTATGAAAAGGAGGTACCGAAGTTGAACAAAGAGAACTTCCCTGCATGAAATTTTTTGATGAAATTGCATCTAGCTGGTATCGGTGGTTCAATGAAGTACTATGTGGAACATGACTATGTTATACCTGATGCACCTTTGACTGGCGAGGAGATGAAAGCAAAACAAGAACACAATCAAGCAATGTTGGAGAATGCATCTGCCTTAAGCTATCCTGAATTTGAAGATATCAAAGATTGCACTACTGCAAAGCAAATGTGGGATACTCTTGTAACTATCTATGGTGGTGATACAAATGTACTGAGAGAAAATGATGAAAGCTTGAGAGGTAAGTTTGATGAAATGAAAATGCAAGAAGGTGAAAATATTGCTCAATATTGTGGTAGAATTAAGGAGATGGTGAATTCTATTAGAGGAGCTAATGGAATCATTGATGATGAGACTGTTATTGGTAAGGTATTGAGAACTTTGCTTCCTATCTATGCTATCAGAATTTCTGCAATTCAAGAATCAAGATGTAACCCTGATAATGTTCTAACTCTAGAAAGTCTTGTTGGTAAGCTTACTGCTTTTGAGTTGTCTAACTATGATAACTACACTGTTCCTAATGTTGAATATGCATTCAAGTCACAAATGGTTTTGCATAAGTCTAAGAAGGATAAAGAGGAATGTGTTAAAAGTGATAGTAATAGTGATAGTGACACTTTTGATGAGGAACTAGATGATTTTGAGGCACTCATGGCTAGAAGAGTAAAAAGAGGAAAGGGAAATATAAAGGTAAACTTCCTATAATCTATTTTTCATGTAACAAAGTTGGCCATATTGTAGCAAGATGTCCTGACAGGATTGATAAGGATGAGAGAAGGGAAAGCAAGTACAAGGATAAGAGAAATGACAAAGATCATTGAAGGTACAAAGACTACTAGGACAAAGGTAAGAAATCCTGCTATATTGTTGTAGAGGAAACTGACAGTGATACTAGTGAATCTAATAAATGTGATATTGAAGTAGTTTATGTTACTATGAAAGATGATTCTGATGAAGAGGAGAAAATTGCACTTATTTCTTATGTGAGTAAAGGTGATAAATGGATTATTGACAGTGGTTTCTCACATCACATGACTGGTGACAAAAGTAAATTTGAAACTCTAGATCATTACAAAGGTAGAAGTGTTAAGTTTGGTAATGATGCACCATGTCCTGTGAGAGGTAAATGATCAATTAAGTTGATTGATAAGATCACATGTGAAAATGCTTATTGGGTTGAAGGTCTTAACTATAATTTTTTGAGTGTTGCACAGTTGAATAGTATTGGTTACCGAGTGGAGTTTCATCATAGGAAGGCTAAAATATTTGATGCCACTAGTGAACTAATTGAAAGTGGAGAATACACAAGAGGTAACTTGTTCTATCTAGACCTATCTAAAGAAACATGTTTGTTTGCACAATTTGATGATGTATGGTTATGGCACAAGAGGTTGTGTCATGTAAATTTTGACAATCTAATAAATATCAGTAAAAAGAAGAAAGTTAGAGGTTTGTCAAGATTGAAGAAACATGATAATGTGATGTGTAAATAGTGTCAATTGGGAAAAATGACAAAGTCTAGTTTTAAGAGCAAGATATATACTTCTGAAAATATTTTGGAATTGGTTCATAATTACCTTTGTGGACCTATGGGTGTAAAAAGTTATTGTGGTGATAAGTATTTTATTTTGTTTGTTGATGACTACACTAGGATGATGACTGTAATGTTTTTAAAAGAAAAATCTGATGCATTTCAGTTGTTTAAGTGGTATTTGGCAAAAGTTAAAAAAGAAATAGGTAAAAGCCTAAAATGTTTGAGATCTGACCGAGGTGGAGAGTTTATATCAAATGAGTTCAATCTATTCTGCAATGATAGAGGAATCAAGAGATAGATGTTTGCACTGAGAACACATCCACAGAATGGCATAGCAGATAGAAGAAACATGTCAATTAAGAATTGTGCAAGAACATTGATGATTGAGAAGAATATTGCACAAAAATATTGGAGAGAAGCTGTAAGTACAATTGTTTATACCTTAAACTAAGTACAAATCAAGAAAGGTACAAATGCTACACCTTATGAGTTATGGAATGGATATGCACCTAATGTGAAATATTTTAAAATTTTTGGGAGTAAATTCTATATACTGAAAGACAATAGGAATGGAAAATTTGATACAAAAAGTGACGAAGGCATATTCCTAGGTTATTCCACTAAGAGCAAAGCTTAAGTGTTTGAATTATAACACAAACAAAGTTGTGGAAAGTGCAAATGTGCGAGTTTATGAATATGCAAAGAAGAATGAGCTGGAAGGGAAACAAGAACATGAAGATTAAAAATCATTTATGTACATGGAAGAAGGAGAGACAAGTAACACACTCACACTAGATGCAGAGTCACGGATAAACAATGTCGAGCATCTGTAGGGTGTTGTCGAGCATCAGGAGGATGTTGCCGAGCAATCAGAAGAATAAAATGATAATCTGCATGATGAACCTGAAGATCAAGAAGAAAAGAAATTTGAACCTACATTGGCACAATATGTAAGAAGACATCATAAGCCTGAGAAAATCATTGGAGATAAAGAATCTAGAGTCTGGACAAGAAGTAAGTTGAAAGACCCTACATGTTTACTATGTGAATTTGAGCCTAAAACTGTAAAAGATCCTTTAGAGAATGATGACTAGATTCAAGCTATGAATGAAGAGATTGATCAGATAGAAAAGAATGATATCTGAACTCTGGTGCCAAGACCAGAAGATAAGAATGTTATTGGAACAAAATGGGTATTCAAAAATAAGCTAAATAGACATGGACAAGTCACAAGAAACAAGGCAAGATTGGTATGCAAGGGTTATGCACAAGAAGAAGAAATAGACTATGGAGAAACATTTGCCCCTATAGTAAGATTAGGAGTAAGGACTCTACTTGCATATATTACATATAAATATTTCAAAGTATATCAGATGGATGTCAAATCTGCATTTCTAAATGGTATATTAGAAAAAAAAGTATACATTGAACAACCTAAAGGATTTGTTGACCCAAGCAAGAAAAATATAATTTGTAAATTGATTAAGGTGTTGTATGGATTGAAACAAGCTCCAAGAGCATGGTATGAAAGACTGCACAATTATTTGATAAAGATTGGATTTTCAAGAAAAAATGACAACAACAATCTGTATATGAAAACTAAAGAAGGTAAAGGGATTTTGTTAGCTAAAATTTTTATTGATGATATCATATTTGGAGGACAAGATGCCCTATGTCAAAAATTTTCAAATGAGATGCAAACTGAGTTTGAAATGTCTATGTTCAGTGAAATTAAATTCTTTGTTGGATTACAAGTTTATCAGATGGAGAAAGGTATCTTTATCACTCAATCTAAGTATATCAAAGAGATACTAAAAACTTTTAGTATGGGGGATTCTAGACCAGTAAGTACTCCTATGGCTACTGGACATAAACTATCTAAAACTGATGATACTGATGAAGTGAATTAAACCTTGTATAAATCTATGATTGGAAAGCTATAATATGTTGTCCACAATAGACCAGATATATCCCTAGCAGTTGGGATTGTGGCAAGATTCTCTACCAATTCTAAGGAAAATCATATGATGGCAGTGAAGAGAATACTAAAATATCTAAAAGGGACAGAGGATTATGGATTATACTACAAGAAGAATGATAAATTTGAACTAAGATTCTATACTGATGCAGATTGGGCTGAAAATGTTGATGACAGAAAAAGTACAAGAGGTGGAGCATTCTTTCTAGAAAAGAGATTAGTGTCCTAGACAAGCAAGACATAGAACTGCATTTTCCAATCTACAACAGAAGCTGAGCATGTAGCAGCTATAGTGAATTCTTCAAATTTGGTATGGCTCAAGCATGTGTGTTATCACATAGCCATACTAAGACATTTTTTATTTTATGTGATAACACAAGTGCTATCAATATATCAAAGAATCTAGTGATGTACACAAAGACTAAGCATATTGCTATCAAGTATCATTACTAGAGAGAGCTAGTACAAGATAAAGAAGTGAGAATGGAATATGTGAATACAAAAGAACAACTAGCAGACATATTCACAAAAGCTTTACCTAAGGATGCTCATGAATATCTTAGAGGTAAACTAGGGGTGATTCCCCTAACTGAGGCTGCCTAGTCAACTAGGAGCACTGCATCAAATGTGCTACACAGAATATTTGACAAATTGATGTAGAAATGGTCATACATTAGGAATTGCCTAGAGTTGTAAGAAGTACAACAAAGATGATAAACAGTCATAAGCCAGATGACAAAGGGAGAAATACAACATACTAAACTGACAAGAAGACATCTACATGTGAAAGATGTAAGTATTAGATATTACTTTGGAATTATTGTCAAAGAGGGAGAGATTCTAAAGAAAACACAGAGGATTCATGGAACCCGAGGGAGATATTTAGATACGGTTGGTTGACTGGAAAGATTCAGAGGGAGTAATTGTATGTATGGTCAGGCAAGGCAAAGATGTTGTGAATCAGAATGAAGCTAAGGATATTATACAAATATGATGCACAGACAAAGTTTTTAGATCGTTTGGTAAATCATGTGTTATTCATGTGGTATTTTCATTAATTCCAAAAAGGGAGATTGTAGGAAACTGCAATTGAAACAATTTTTGTATTGTCATTGATGTCAAACCTTAACTGGTAAGATAGTTTCTATCTAGGAGAGTACCATATCTATTGATTGATGAAGATGATTATGGAAAGGAGATAACAAGATAACCTAAGGAAAGGTTGAGTTATTTGATACTTCAATGGGTACTTGATTAGTTGGCACATTGATAAGATAATTTGTATTGTTTATCTAAGTAAGAAGAAAGACTGAAGAAGTAGGCTTAACTAAGAAAAAGTGTTGAAATATAGTTTAAGCTGAGTGATTTTAGTGTTGAACGAGCACCAGTATATGCTAAGTAAATTTAGTGTTGACTGAACATCATTTTATGCTGAGCAATAGGAAATTACCGAGAAAAGATAGTGTTAGCTAAGGAAGATAGTTTCTAGAGATGACCGAGATATACAATGATGACCGAGGTGAAGAATACGATATTGATCGAGTGTCAGTAGTTCACATTTGGAGAAAGAATTAAGATTCCCAGCCGACATAGTTGAATTCTTGGGATATGTAAATCATGTTGACTTTATTAATTTATTGTATGGATTATTTAATGCATGGTAAATCATTTTATTGTGGATTCAAAGAGAAGTTTGAAGATGTATCTAGAAGGAAGTATGAAGGACATAAATGATGGAAGGATTCGACGAATCAGACCTAAAACAAAGATCTACAGAGGAGATTAAGCGGCAAAAGATGGATCTACCTAATTGAGGAGGTATAAAGGAAAATTGAATTGTGAGGTTACAGCATGGGCTGAAGTTGTTGATGTTATTGACTGATAAGTCTAAGCAGAAGGTTGAAGGTAAAATTGTGAAGAAGCTTAACAAAGTTGTGATTGCTTGAAGTGAATTCCAAGTAGATCAGTGATGGAGATGGAAATGAAGCTCAGTCAGTAAATCAACATATATGTATGAAGTGGATCCGTATTTGCAAAGTGAGTTGTATATTTTTTAGATTAGAAACTACTGTTACTTTCTAACCATTGTATCTATCTAAATCCTTTAATTAAGGTTGACCTAGCAGTCATTGTATGAATCCTTTAATCAAGGTGGCATTCTAATGGAATGTACTTAAATCCTTTAACTAGGTCACTTTTGATAGAGTGTTTAAATCTTTTAACATAGTCACACCTAGCAGTGTGTTTGTAAACCTTTAACAGGGTTGTCTTTTCATAGAGCTCACTTCAAAAGAGTGAAATATCAATAGCATGTTACAAAGTAGTTTTTTCCAAGTTGGGTTTCCACTATAAATCCCAATGTTATACTTGTGTGAATGTTTTGATAATATGCAAGTTAATTACTTTTGGATAGTGGACTGCATGTTATATGTTTCTGATATATACTTTAGAGACCGAGTTGTGTTGGTGATTAGATCTGAGATTGTTGAAGTGCTAGAAAGTTCAATTGGTACATCTGGACCTAAGAACAACAGATTCACCCCCCCCCCTCTCTATTGTTCTAAATAATGATTTGTATATATATAACACACACGCATATGTATGTATACATATGTGTGTGTGTGTGTATGTGTGTGTGTCATATATATGTATATATGACATATGTATGTCATGTGTGTTATATATATATGCACACCATTATATATATATATATATATATATATAACACGGTTTACATAAATATTTTTGCATGAAAGATGATATACATAAAACATGGTTCATACATATATTATAATGAAAGGCGATCTATACATATAC